>JACEGR010004245.1:0-90115 GCA_014170235.1 Listronotus bonariensis
TTTACATGGATGACGTTGTAAGCTCAGTTTACTACGGTACTTTTTCTGGCAGACATCACAGGAAAATGTGTGGTTATGAACCTTCACCATATGAGTCTCCAAGTTGTACTTGACATAGAATTGGGCGACGCAATTGTCGACCGGACAATCGTGCACTGTGACACTTTTGACTTTGGTCGCCACCATCATTTGGCAATTCTTGGAAATACTGGTGATTTTCTTGTCTGCACACCGGCATAAGTGCGTAAAGTTGGCATGAACGTTCCACGCCGGTGTGCCATAGTTTATAGCCTCGTTGAAACAATGATTGATATTGATCACCTGGTGAAATATACCGGCCCGAATAAATATTAAATCTCCTGGTGCTTCAGTAACTAACGTGTATACCAAATTGTGTTTTTTTAAGAAGTTCAGCGTTACAAACACGTTTTTATGGTTCAAATGGAAACACTGTTTGCCCGGAAGTTGTTTGGTGGCGCTATGAAAGGCATCTAACATCTTGTTTTTGTCATGTACGAAGAGCCAGAGCTTGCCGACATTGTTTGTGCTTGAGGTGTAGCTGTTGACGCGTCTGCTATGATTGGACCGTTTTTTTGGTAATAGTGTTGTCTATTGAAGAGGTGTATCGCCCCGAGATAAAAGCACCGAACGAGGTGCTGGCCTGTATGGTGCTGGTCTCGGTCGCCGTCCACGCATATAGGCTGCCGTATCAACTTGTCCCAACGCCAATATACCCCGAAGAGGTTCTTCAGGGGTTGCTGCTGCCGCCGCCACCGCCGCCGCCACATCTTGCACCGAAGTCGCTGCCAGGGCTTGGTTTTCTTGTCCTTCTTCGGGGTGATAAACCTCAGGTTCCTGCCACACGTGGTCCTCTACCGCGTGGTTATTGGGTCTTACTATTAAGACCGGTCGCTTAAAAATTTGATAGAATTTTTTAGCGGATGCCATTCTTTTGCTGGTTCCATGTTAAACTCTCGATGCGAAATGATGCCGAGGTCTGAGGGACCCGCGGTTTTCTGCACCCACGCTATGCTCTGATTGGTGTGTTGTAGAAATGTGTGGGCGGGGCTTATTTTCTTAACAAAAAGGCGGAGTTTTTGGTTATGAAATCAGTTCTTTTGAAACACAGTCAAGAAAGCATCACACAGACATGAATGTTGAAGACCAGGAAAGACCAATGAGCCGAGGCTCATCAATATTTTCGGACGATACGGTGGATGCCCGAAACATTAACGAGATAATGGGCGACATAGCGGCGTGGCTTAATGATGTCGACGGAGATGTTGTCGCCGATTTACCGCCATTCCACGACTTAGTGCAAGATGAGGAGTTTGTAGACGAAGAGGAAATAGAGCTGGATCCTTTATCCAGCGATGATGATGAGGAGGAGATTCAAGTGGACTATATCGATACCAACTATGTCAGGTATCCATCTCATCTGAGTTA
The DNA here is from genome assembly GCA_014170235.1 of Listronotus bonariensis. Lineage (NCBI taxonomy): Eukaryota > Metazoa > Arthropoda > Insecta > Coleoptera > Curculionidae > Listronotus > Listronotus bonariensis. Next base: position 1,447 of record JACEGR010004245.1, read on the forward strand.
TAAATTCTCATTGGATTTATCTTCTCGTATTTAACAACCTCTTCTAAAGTTTTGAAAAATTCGGCAACTTGAGGTCTGTTAAAAGCTTGAGCTCTCGCCGCGGATATTGCTTCGGGCTTTCTCAAAGAAATGTCAGGATTTCTTCTTCGAAACTCTCTAAGCCAATCTTTTCCGGCTGCTTTTTTATTATCATTAAACTGATGTTTAAAACCATTTTTTTCCGCTAGCTGATAAGCTAACTCTAAAACATCTTTTCTAGTTAACCCAAAAAATCGCGATTCTAAAAATTTTAAATGCTCGACCAGCTGTCGTTCCACTTCTGGAGGAAATGTGGTTTTATGTTTTCCTAGCCGTTTCTCTCCTGGGTTCAGCTCCTTATTTTTTTTTAACGCACGCCTTCGTAATGTAGCCTGGGGTACATTAAATACTTTTGATGCTTTAAGCCATCCCATTTCATTGTTTTTTACAGCTTGTATGGCATTAATCATAGAATCCTGACTCCAAGACTGCCTTTCGGTCTTCCTCTGATAGTTGCGTGGCATAATCCTAGATCAAATTAAAAAATTAGCATTTATAATCACAAAAGTCTTAAAGGAGGGCAAAATGACATACTATGCCATTTTGCCCTACAGTAACGTATGTCATTTTGCCCTACTTAGACACACATCAAATAAGAATAAAAATAAAAAAACTACAAGAACTAAACAACAATAAACTTGGGTTTTTGTTAGAGTTACAATCCTACTACTTGATCTAAAAATATTGACTTACCCGGTTATTTTGTTTCCAAAAATACGCTTTCAAACAAACACAGAAACAAAAGTTTATAGTGTGAAAATAAAATTTCGACCACGTGCTACTCACTTAATTGCTCGAGGGGAACTAAATTATGATACACAATACGTAGTAGCCTAAAGGAATTTATTAAGGATTGCAGAGGCGCCATCTAGCAACTCGCTTTGGAAATACCTATAATATGTCGTTTTGCCCCACTATGCCATTTTGTACACCTTTTCCCTAATAGAAAACACCTAGGTATTTCTAAGCGAGATAGGTAAAAACTGTCATAGGTTCGATTTCTGAGAAAATTTTAATGCTGACAACCGCAGTTTGATATGTTACACCGTTTAATAGATAGAGGGAGTTTTTCAATTTTTTATATTTTTAAAAAATTTTCTTAACTTTTTGACTTTCAAAAATATTTTAAATATGTAGAAACATGTTTTAGCAGCTTTTTGAATGCAACCCAGTGGCATCCTCAAAAAAATATTTAATTGCACCATTTTAAGATACATTGTTACATTTTTTTGGAAAAAGTTTTATTACCTATCTCGCCTAGAAATACCTAGTGTTTCCTATTAAAGGTGCCCCATTTGGACCACCCTGTACATATCTGTGGTAAGTTGAAATATACAGGTATACGCCCTAAAAGTTGTGGATAATTTAACAAAATATTCGCCAGGTGTTTTTGGATTTCTTTTGAACAGGTGTTAAAAAAATCCCCCACTATATTCGATGAACATTACACCTATTTCGTCAAAATATGGATTTAGAGCTATAGCAAATTGAAGGAAATTGATTTACCTTTGTAGGACGTCTGTTTTTCGCGGGTGGTGTCCGCCCTGTTTAGTTTTTTCCTTCGATGCTGGAACAATAATAATAACGTAAGAGTTGATTATAATAAGTGAGACTATCAGGGTCGGACTGGACAGGTCGGCAGGTCGGCAATTGCCGACGGGGCCAAAGGGCGATTGGGGGCCAAATCCAAAAAAAAATATTTAAAAACAATAAAAACATGTTAAAATGTGGAAAAAAATTATTGAAAACTTGGTAAATTTAATATAAAAAGTGAATACTGTACTGAATAGAGAATAGAGGTGTTAAAATTGGCAAAAATGATGAATTTTTCCAGAAATCGTGAAAAATTGGTAATTTTCCGTAATTTTAAAATTTTATATCTAGACTATCATTTGCCCAATTGTTGTGCAATTTTCAGGAAGTACATAATTTTCGCCCCTCTTTCGAATGGTACTAATTTCGCCCCTCTTTCGAATGGTACTAACCATTTTTACATAAATCTACACAGAAAAAACTTTTGGTTTTTGTTTTTTTTTTAACGTGAAAAAAGGGCACTATAAAATTTTAGAAAAAAATCGCCGAAACACGTGAACTGGGAAAATGATTAAAGTTTTCAAATCCGCCATTAATTCTATAATTGGCGCAGGATTAAAATAAAATAAAATTTTGTAGGTGCGCTATTTATCTGACCACGACTGTATATACTAGTATAGGGGAAATTAAATGAAAAATATTATCCAGGGGCGTACTTAGGGGCAAAGGGCAAAAAAATATTAGCTGTTTCATGGTTTCACGCACGTTCTTACAAAACATGCCTAGTGAATTAATAAATAAAAATATATTTTAGATTTGAATTAATAAATAAAAAGAAATTTCAGTTTACTCAAAGAATAAAAAAGTAAAAATATTTTAATTCAGGGACGTACTTGAACGTTTAAATTGTTTTTACGCACCGAAATAAAGAATGGATGATGATCAATACGGGTTTATTTGCTCTATAATTGGCGCAGGATTAAAATAAAATAAAATTTTGTAGGTGCGCTATTTATCTGACCACGACTGTATATACTAGTATAGGGGAAATTAAATGAAAAATATTATCCAGGGGCGTACTTAGGGGCAAAGGGCAAAAAAAATATTAGCTGTTTCATGGTTTCACGCACGTTCTTACAAAACATGCCTAGTGAATTAATAAATAAAAATATATTTTAGATTTGAATTATTAAATAAAAAGAAATTTCAGTTTATCAAAGAATAAAAAGTAAACAAAGTTAGTTATAAAATTTTTTTAACAACAAGTGGTACCTTAAAATTTTTCCAACAGATTGCAACTCTCACTAAAAATTTCTTCTTCATTATAGCAAAAGTTGAAATTTTGCCAACAGATGGCAATCCAGGCAATGTTTGGACCGTTGCCAATATATTGCAACCCACTGTTCTCTTCTTCATTTAATAGCAGCTTTGAAATGTTGCCAACATACAAACCTAGGTGTTGTTTTTTTATAATATAATGGAATTTTTTTCCTGGCGATCCAAAAAAAGTAATGGGATACTGTTTTGCAGATTATTGCATTGTCATGTTTCCTTAATACAAAAAAGTAAAGTTTCAAAGAAATCGAATAGCTGCAAGTTGGTTAAAATTAGGCTCAAAGATTCCGTTACATAGCCAGATAGTTACAAACCCAAGTTAATAAAAGCGTGTTAACGGCATTTATTAACTGTTATTGTTCATAAAATTGAACACCAATGGTGCAACTAACCCAATTGTAAGAGAACTTATTAATTTTTATTGTTCATAAAAATTGAACACCAATGGTGCAACTAACCAAATTGTAAAAAACTAAAAATTTCTTCTTCATTTAATAGCAAAGTTTGAAATGTTGCCAACAGATGGCATCCTAGGTGTTGTTTTGCATTATAATTTTAAATTTTTTTTTCCTGGCGATCCAAAAAGAGTAACGATACTGTTTGCAGATTATTGCATTGTCATGTTTTTCCTCCAATACGTGTGCAAAGTTTCAAAGAAATCGAATAGCTGGAAGTTGGTTCAAAATTAGGGCTCAAAGATTCCGTTACAGCCAGCCAGATTGGATAGCGGGTATCTAGAGTGCCATGACTAAGTTAAAACGTATTATTTTAACTTAAGTAGCATGGATTAAATTAATTGTCATTTGTTTTTTAAGACTTCTTAGGGCGGAGCCAAGGTTTGCAAAATCATATTTATGATTATAACTTGTCATTGTATTCAGTATGTCATATCCTTTTGAAATACGGAAAATATTTATAGGATGGAACCATCTGTAAGTGGTGCCAATTTAATTTAAAACTTGAAAGTAGCAGTCATATATACTTTATTTTTCTATTATAAAAGGTTAAAAATGTATAAGGGGGAACCACTTGTGACACCCGGTATTGTTTGGGAGAAACAATGACATAAAATGCTGCTAAGTTGTAAAAATAATAAAAAAAGATCAAGGTTTAGGTACGTGTTTTTAAATGAAAAATCGTTTTGGGAGAGAACTTAATATTAATTATTTTATAGTTAATTTGTTTTCTGGGAGTTTAAATTTAAACAAAATATTATTTGACTTTTCTCCAGAATAAAAATATTTAATAAACATTTTAAGAACATTAAACTTTTTATTTATTATGAAGAACTATTCTGTCCTTGCATAATATAATACGTAAGTTAAGATTACTTTAAAAGAAATAAATTAATGAAATATTTAATATAAAATAGTTATTTTTGTTTAGGTTAAATATATTTTTACTTACTATACAGAAAGGGAGTGCAACCCCTAAGGATAGCGTCGAGGGCTTCCAGTCGAAATTATTTTATTATAGTCCAATAAAATAAGTTCTTAAAGATGGGTCCACATTTAATTCATTCTGAAAGCAATACCGCAAAGTACACAACAAAAGATAAAGTAAATAAACCCTTTTGTGAACAATGATTTATTGCAGCACAAAATATTCAACCCGACGAGTTTCTAGTTCCACGCCACGTGCCACCGGTTTTATGGTAAGACAGAGGCAAAATAAAAGAATGTTTTTAAGTACGTGACACGTGGTTTAGCAGAGTTTTTGTGCACTTGGCGGTATTGCTTTCAAAATGAAATAAATGTGAACCCATCTATAACTACTAAGCCCAAGGTCGCGTCTTAAAAATGCAACTTTTTCCCGTCCTGGTAAGTTATGATTTACATTTTATTTTATTTTTATTTAAAATTGGTAAGTTTAACAAATACAAAGTTAAGTTAAAATAGCTTCTTAATAAACCACACACATAAAAATCAAAAGGCTTTGGGTGCTATAAGAGTGTAGTGCAAAAATTGTGTTAAATATGTTTATTAATGACGTTCTAAGTAAAAAGTCATTGATTTTCTGTTATGAACATCAACGAGTCCTAAAGTTTTGTAAGTGAATGATAGTATCTAACAACAGTAATTAAATATGAATATCGACTACATTATAGTAGTATTGAAAATGTGGTAAACCTCAATAACCTTTTTAGCGTAAATAATTTTGTTTCTATCATTTTACAATATGATTGTAGCAATAGCTGACAGAGCTTATTAATAATAGTTTGTAGCAACAGTAATTACCAATTTAGCGGACGTTCACATTATTGCAGATAACAGCTATCGGTTGTTTTATAAATTCAAAGGAAATTTGCACCGTGCCTTTCTCAAAATCCTGAGTATTGCAGAATTTGAAACGTAAAATTAAACGATTTTTCGATTGCCTGGTAATGATTCAGCTGGAATCTGGAATAGATATTATACAATATACAATCCGACATCCGACCGCGGTTGGAACTTATTGCGTAAGTGTCTCTTTTAATTTGGTTAGCAAAAACAATAAAGGTAGTTTATTTCCACCACTTTCAATAATTCTAAAAAGTGAAAAAATATTCAGAAAGTGTCTTTTTATAATATCAATATTTTCTTAAAATTTCATTACTTTAGCGCTTTTCGTTTTTGAGATGAAAAATAAAAACGTTATTTTTCGACATTTTTGTAACGGATATCTACCCTTGACTTTTTGACCCTATGTTTAAAAAACAAACAAAACCCTTTTATTATTATTTATTTTGAACAAGGAATCACCTCCTAAAGTTTTTTAAATTTGTTTACAAAACCCCCTGTATAAAACAACATCAACTTTAAATATTTAATAAAAACTTACCATAAAGTGTCCAATCGGTCACTGGCGCTACTGAAATACCGCATTTAAAAACTCCATCAGTATCGGTACCCAGAGCCATTCCAGCAGCATATCCGCCATAACTCCAACCCCATATGGCCGTTCTTGATGCATCGACATAAGGAAGGCTTTGTTGAATTAATCTATAATTAAATAAATAAGTGTGTTGGATATTAAAATGACTATGAATATAAAATCTTCGTTTCTGACTCCTTTTATTACATTGCTCGAGCTTAAAATTACGTATTTCTTTTAGTTTAATATCGTCTTTTATCGTTTAATAGCGTTGCTTGACACCACGTGTAGGTGGCTAATCCCACTAATATATTTACCTCTTTTTCTAGAATAGTCAAGTTTTAAAACCGGTGATCGATAAAGTCTTGAATGATGAATGAAATTTCCTGTTCTGTGCATTTTAACAGTTTTTGGTTACGGTCAACGATCTAACCATTTTTTTAATATTCATCAAATCACCTTAAAATAAGCATTACAATCAAATTTACATATACAATGTGTCCAGAAAAGTGAGGTCAAAAATGATAGAGGTGATAGAGTAAGTCAAAATAATGTTAGTACTTTATATAAAAAAAGCTTCTATCGCGCTTTGTTAGGAAATTTTTTAATTAATTAAAATTACTTTTAAGCTGTTCAGTGCCGTATTATCCATTAGGCTGACTAGGCTACAGCCTAGGGCGCCATGAAAAAAATAGGCGCCAGATAGGGGAGTAATAGGCCCTGCTACACAGGGAAGTTTCTAAAAAGTTTAGGTCGGGTGGGGATTAGAACTAATCTTTCATCTTTCTGCGGGGATATAAATAAAATACAGGCGAAAAGGAGAGAATGACCTTTTTTATTGCTCTTCAAATTTTTTTCTTTGTACGAAAATAGGCGCTCTAGGAATTCTAGCCTAGGACGCCTCATACACTTAATACGGCCCTGAAGCTGTTGCCACAGTACCAATAATAATTAAGCAACTAAATATCCTCATGCTAGTGCTGATTTTCATAGGTAAAGGTAATATTCTTTTAAAGGATAATTATAAAGTACAGGACGTTTTTTAACCTCGCCCACAAACTAATATTAAACAAATCCATCTTTGGTAGAAAAATTTCTTGACGTAACACTAATTTTTCCGTGTAAAAGCCAGGCACAATAACAATATAATTCACACACTGTAAACAAAATACAAAACTGTTCTGTATTGCATTTGTTTACTAAAAGAAGCGGATTGCTGAGATCGGACATGGTAATATGCCTATGTGCTGTCAATGCCTGTAAAAATTGCGGTCTTGTCACTGTTTTCTCGATCCATGTGCGGAGAGCCTTACTCTTTACTAACCTCGTAACGTTAATCTGATCGACAACTTCTACAGTTCCAAGTTTTCTGTATCCAGCAAACAAGAGGTTGTTGCCCCGAAGGCCAGAACCTCTACCATCTATGGTGGCATAAATGATACTTTTATTTGCTGCCAGGAAGCTGCCCCAATCAATACTAAATTTATCTATTACTTGATATGTATCTGGACCGCCATACCTAAAAGAAAGATATAAATTAGAATGAAACAGTGATGAGTAAATTATAGGGTGTCCTACAAGAGATGGCTGCCATTGATTTTCCGAAAACTAGGCTTTGAAAGATTTTAAAAATTTGTAAACATCATAAAGTTAATACAACTAAAATATTTCGACAGTTCTAGCACTTATATTGGAAGTTATTGTCAACTTTCTTGTTTTAAATAAAACACCCTATATATTATTTATTTTTTATATTTTGCCTAAAATTTTTAACATCTTTTATGTATAATGTCTAATACCTAAATCACACAGTTTTGACTTATTTGTCGTTTGCAAGCCATACAAAACGATATTTTGTTTTGCTTAACAAAAGCCATTAATGAGAATTGGAGTTGAATTCTTTGTAGAGAAAAGCTTTCTTTAGTAGACTGTATTGAGTTAATAAATACAGAATATCAAAAATAATCGTCAATAATTATATTGACAAAAACCTCAAAAGTCTATTTTTTCAATTGCAATCCCTATTTTTTATTACCCTTATTAAGCATTAAAGATAAAGATAATTTTGTTTAAGAATGTCTTTTTTATTTATAGTTTATAAATATTACCAATTTAATATTTAACAATTCTAACAATGCTGTTAAGTATGGGTAAATATGGTGTAGTGGGCCAACTATACAGGCTGTTACAAATTCGAGGAACACCATAAGGATCTCGGAAACGGTAAGAGATACAGGGTTGGTTAAATTGGGGCAAAGTATTTTGTTGTTTTAGATTTATTGCGTCCTACTGCAACTATTTGTGAAAAAAATAACTCCTGGAGAGTTTTGCAAGAAAAAATCCTCTATTGTTAACTGTTTAAAATTTTGCATATGTTACTTGGACAGAGTTTAGAAGCTAAACTAAAAGCCATATTAAACAGCGTTGTTTAAATGGAAAAATATTAAATTGTTAATATTTCGGAAACTATAAATTTTTAAAATGGACATTCTTATACAAACTTACCCTTATTTTTATTGTGTAAAAAGAATAAGGTAATAATTTGAAAATAAACTTTTAAAATTTTTGTCGATATTATTTTTAAAGATTATTTTTGACCATTCTGTATTTAATAATTGTTAAATTATCGATAAACTCTACTAAAAAGTCTTTCTTTACAAGGAATTCAACTCCAACTCCTATAAAAAGTTTTTGCAAAAGTCATTTTTGATATAAAATTTAAAATAAGTCAGAAACTGTGTGACTTAGGTGCAGAACATCATACATAAATATGTTTGGAATTTTAAGCAGAATCTAATAAATAATATAGGGAGTTCGATTTAAAATCATATTGTTGACATTAGCTTCCAGTAAAACCGAAAATGCTAGAACTGTCAAAATAGTTTAATTGTATGTCCCCCACTAACCTTATAATTTTACTTAATTTTTAAAATTTTCCAAAGCCCATTTTTCAAGAAATCGATTTCGTATATCAAGCGCTCGTCGCTTTTTTACATAATACTAGTATTTTTCGTTCATTATTTTCTTAAGATTATTTGTTATGTTATAATTTACGGGATATCCTGTAAGGCGCAACAAACTATAAAATATTCTGTATACTTACACGTTAACCAGCATTGGATACTTGGTATTTCCACTCGAATCAAAGTTAGGTGGTAGTTTCAACATAACTTTGGCAGTAAATCCATCCGCAATTTCAAACTCAATCTTTTGTCTACCTGGACTACTTTTTCCACTTAACATCTTTCCTAATTCCTCATTTCTAGTTAATTCTAATTTTTCAGTTCCATCTGAAGAAATAATAGAGATATCTGGAACGTCTGGACCATTGCAGGTTAATACCAGATGGGTCGAATCAGGACTGACTTCTGCCGAATTATACAAACAGTTATTGTTTCCATTTTTCGATTTTCGTTTGCATGTCAAGCATTTTATTTCTTTGGATGTTGGTAAAACTGAGTAAACATGTTGAACGGCCGAATCCGATGGAAGGGTCGCTGTATAGTAACTGAAAAAGTTAAATGTAATAGTTAAGGTCTGGCCACACATAATCCACAATGATAGAGGAAAGTGTGGCAGATTCATTCGGAAAAATTCAAAAGCACTTTTCATGCCCCCAAAAATATAAAAAGCATTTTTGTCAAGCTGAAATAAATAAAACATATTTCCCTACTTATCTCTATTCCTTTTTATCCAAACTTTGAGTGTGGTATAAATAAAACTGTGTTACCTTATTTGTAAAGGATTATTTACGATCAGGTATAGTATAAAGCGTAGTATACTTATATTACTGCAATTTTATTAAAAACAAACTTTTGCTTTAAGTTTTCGCAAACTAAGTACCTTAATATACTAAATTGTGCTACCCAATCTTTTCAAGACATTTATTTTTTGTCTGTGACCCTGATTATACTTATTTTTACAATTGTTTTTACAAAATACATAATCCATAATGTAACAAGTTGCTGCAAGACAGGTCATAGACCATGTTACTTAAGTTCGATAAATATTATTTTAAAATCTTCCCATATTTTGTTAAGTAACCATTAGCAGCGGTTTTCTTAAAGCTGAATTGAAATAAGAATAATTTTTCCTCGCATATTTTCGGAACTTTGTATTACGACAGTGAAAAGTTGCAAGTTTTATTAAATTTACCCGCATCCCCCTACATTTCTCTAGCGAGACGCACGGCTAAACTACGCTGCGGGCTCGTTGTGGTTATGTATGGCCAGATCTTTATTAGGAGAGACCGATACCATACTATATTATATTGGTCGCCAGCGATTTATAGCGGATGTGATCATTTTTAACAAGGATAAACCGCTGTTGCCGTGCCGTCTTAATCATTATCCGTCGATATTCGTTTATTTGAAGACTTTGTAATTTTAAGGCAAGTAACCATAGTACTCCTATCTACTATGCTGTTTATTTGTTTTTTTTTCCTTTTTTAGGGAGCCTTTACTCCCAAGAATTAAAAGTTTTTATTACTATTATTATATTTTGATTTAAATCTCTGTTTTTGATTACTCCGGTCTCACAACATTTTTTAATAGTTCCCTAATAATTGCCTGATGTTGGGATTTTAAAGAGTTTGATCCACTTTTAGCGCGCTAATTACATCCAACCGTGGAATGTTTTGACTCTGGGGCGTCCTCTACCCAATCTCTATCTGCTCTACACTGAAACCCAATTGAATTTTTTTTTTTAGAAACAGCCAATGTTTAATTGTTAATATTTACAGAAAAAAACTATATCAAACCTACATACTGGTTAAGCAGGTAGGTATTGGGATATCGTCGAATAAAGCAACAAAAAAGGATGTATGTGACTAATCCAATCAGATGTGTTTACATGCAAGTATTCACGTTAGATTGTCTCTTTCTTTACATTGCCTATGTGATATGTTATTTAGCTGATTCCGTATATGGCTAACTCTATATAAGTATTTGTAATATGTTCGTAAATACCGGGTGACAACCAAGTTACTATCCAGCAATTTATTTTTTTAGTGCAACCGTATAGTTTTTAAATTTTGGGACATTATATTGTATCACTGGAACCCAATTTTAGATATAACAGCATCTGTGTATTACTTCAGGCTTAACCGGAAGTGATATAAACTTTGGTATTTTAAATGAAACACCCTGTATATTTCTGATATAAAACCTTAAATATATCCATATCCTAACTTTTTTAGTTTTGAAGAAAATGGCGTTTGAAAATGTCCAAACGACAACACGAAATGCAGTTTTATGGGAAAACAAATAAACATAACAAAAATTTAAAATGCAGTTCTTTTAAAAGTTTCTATCTTTGTGGATCATTATAATACTACTTCCTGTTTAACCGGAAGTGCTGTAAAATTTAAACTTCTAAGGATGATAACCCTGGTAATTTTAATGGGACACCTTATACATTATTTAAAATATAAATTCTTTAAGCTATTTCTGATATAAAACCTATAATATACCCATAACCTATCTTTTTAAGTTTTAGAAAAAACAGCCTTTGAAAATTTTTTGACGACGTTCGGACCTTTTCAAACTTCTTTTTTCGTACTTTCGTACCGTATTTTTAATGTACCCTGAACTTTTAAGATAATTAGAAAAATATTATTTCCAGAAAAATAAAATTATATAAACTCTAGATATAACAGTCTATAGATTTATTTTACTAAAGTAAGCTAAGAAACTAAGTAGTTTTTTCTAAATTTTTAATAAATCAATAATGTAAATGAAAATTACAAATCAATTATTTAAATCTTACATTAGGTTATCCTTGTGATTCCATCCAAGAATTTCAGTAACCACATGAGTACCACTTGTTAGGAACTCCTCATTAGCGTTGCCTTTTATATCTAGTAATGCCAAATGCCTATAAGACCCAACGTTGACACCTTCATTTTTTGATAATAATAACGCCATTTGGGTACCATCTTGTGACACCACTGGAGGAACAAATAATTCTACCCAACCAGCGGATTCCGATATTGTTTTTAACCTAAAAAGTGATATAAATAGAGACTGTTACAAATTTTTGGGGGCATCTCGAGAACGGTAATTGATATCAGGGTTGGTTAAACTGGGGCAAATATGCGTATTTTGTACTTTACAATAACATGTTTTAAAAATTTAAAAATTTGCATCCATTTCGAAATTATCCGAAGAAAAACGAAATTTTGCGAAAAAGTTTTTATTTTTTTTCCAGTTTATTTTAAAAATATTTTAAAACAAATGTAAGATCATTATTGCTACTTTTTCTGTTTTATGAAATGATAATACAAAATTTAAGATCAGACGTTGTGTCTTTGAGCCGCTATCCTTGTTTTTGGTAATTATCTAGAAACTGTCCGCAACTCCGATTGTGACCAAATTTGGTATACGGAGGTTTTTGGGACGCTAATCACGAATCTAAAATAATTTTAAGTGGGAACGTTTCCTTTCCAAGATATCCATTATCAAAGTTGGTATATGAACTAACCTCATTTTCCCTATATTCCCCCTACTTTTTGCACACAATTCTTGATTTTAAGTTTAAGTTGTACACAAAATTTTATTTTCACCTTTTAAAACCCTATTTTTCTACGTATTTTGCACTTTTTTGAATTAAATTGCATAGCTTTGCTTTCAATCGTAACAAATTATGGTGGATGCGCTAGAGCAGTGTGAGCATGGCTTGCTACGATTTTAAAGAAAACCTTCGCAATTAATTTAATGAAAAGGTGTTAAATACACAGAAAAACGAGGTTTTCAAAGGTAAAGTTTAATATTGTGGACCACTTTAGCTTTAAATTAAGAATTGTGTGCAAAAAGAAGTTGGGCATATTGTGTAAATGAGGGAAGTTTAAATACCAACTTTGACGATGGATATCTGGTAGACAAAACGTTTCCTACTAAAAATTCTTTCAGATTCGTGATCAGCGCTCCCGTATACCAAATTTGATCAAAATCAGAGTTGCGGACAGTTTATAGATAATTACTGTTTTTTTTTAATAGGCGGAATATTTGGTTGTGCACTTAATAAACTCGTATTTTAATTATAAATCCAACGACATATTACACATTAATAAGTAGTAAAGAGTAGTATTAAAAAAAGGATATAGTAAATGATGGTTTTTCGGTTCGAAACGTCGCATAAAGATAAAGTGTGGTATGTCGTTGGATTAAGAAGTAAAATACGAGTTTATAAGGTGCAAAACCAAATATTCGGTCTATTAAAAAAAAAAGTTGATAATGGCGACTGAACGTCGAATCCTAAATCTATTGACATCATAAACGCAAAAGGTGGCAATGATAATGTTACATTTGCTTTAAAATATTTCTTTAAATAAACTTGTTTTTAAAAATTTCGTTTTTTTCGGGATAATTCCGAAAGGGCTGCAATTTTTTATAAGGAAATATCTATTGTTAAGCATAAAAATGCCAATGTGGATACTTTCAGGGAACGGCCAGACTGAAGAGCGACAAGCCACAAGCGTGCGATTTTTCGCAGTGCGAAGGCGGAACGGTAAGTTGTTTGCCGATTTTTTAAAACCTAATGCGTAAATGCAAGTGGCCAAACCGACTTCCAGCGGGCAGGCGAAAAATAACATGCAGCGAAAAAATGCTAAAAATCGTTTCCCCGAAAATCGCACGCTTGTCGCTCTTTAATTTGGTCGTACACTTAGTGTAAGCGGAATGATTTTTCGCATTGCGAATGCTTTATATTAATTGTCGCCCGCCCGCTGTGTGTAGATGTAATCGCTTTACAATTTAACATGCAGCCTTCGCACTGCGAAAAATTACTCCCCACACAAAATCGCACGCTTGTCGCTTGTAGCTCTTCAGCCTGGCAGTTCCTTTTGATTGCAAAATGTTCCATTTCTTTTTTACGATGTGTTCCAAACTTAATTTTGAATACAAACATCATTAAAAAATCTTTTCAAATGTTATCATTACCTAAATAGAATAAATAACATGGTTTTGATCAAAATTTAAACAGGTTTTTCATGTAATAGATGAAAAAATATATATTATTGTTTCTTGTAATACATTTTATATATAAGTTTAGATAAAAAGTTAAACTTCCAAATTGCTTTAGCGGGTAATTAATATTTTGAATTTTGTTCTTGGAATTACCGAAAATGCTCCTAGGCAAACAAAATGTGGCTCATTTAATTTGGACAAGCTAAAGTGTTTAGTACATTAAGGCGCGTTTCATACTAGCGGTATATTCCCGGTTTGTTCTCAGTTTGATCTTGTTCCTATAAAATATTCTTACGTGCAAAACAAATAAGCCTATTCATACCATCGATACCGCTCCAGTCTCGGTCCGATTTTATTCCGATACCAATACATTCTGAAGAAGATTTTAAGCATCAACTTCTGAAAAAGACTGAAGCAGACCTGCATAGTGAGAGAGAGAGGAAGCCAAACGTGTATCGGACCGGCAATGATCCGAATGCGTATCGCTAGTATGAACACGACAAAATTATATCGGATCGAGATCGAACTGAGAACGGACGGGGATTGAACCGCTAATCGAGCCTAAATGTTCGTAAAGCTCGTATTATGTGATTTCTGACTATTTTGTACATTGTTTTTTAGTCTGTAAAGTGTAAATTGATTGACTTGTAAGTTGACTCCCATTTTAATTTAAGCACCCTCTAGCTTAATCGTTATATACTTTAAAAACCTAAACCTCACAAAAATCGACAATATTAATTTAGTAGTTTCTAGAAGATGTCAATATTCCGCCTTTGTGTTACTAAACTGTTGGAAATCCAATGCTCTTTCAGGGTATACTAAGGCGACAACCTCACGTTAAGGTCTGGCCACACATAACCGCACCAAGCCCGGATTCACAATAATTGAGGAAAGTGGGACAGCTTAATCTTGAGAAATTCAAAAGCACTTTTCATGCCCTCAAAAATATATAAGTATTTTTGTCAAGCTAAGTCTATTGTTTTATATATGTATATCTCCTTGTTTAAATAAAACAAATTTTTCTACTTATCTCTGTTCCTTTTTATCCAAACTTTGAGTGTGGTATAGGTAAAACTGTTTTACCTTATTTTGTAAAGGTTTATTTTACGAACAGGTGTAATTTAAAGCGTAGTATAAGTCTCATATTACTGCAACTACAAAACTTTTCACTCCGTATCCCCTACATTTTACCAACGACACGTACGGCTGCGGGCTCGCTACGGTTATGTGTGAGACCGTTTTACATATATTTTTATTGAATTTACCGTTGCAGAGTCCTTAAATATACGTATTAATTTAACATCTTCAAAAAAATAAAAGATTTTGCCCATGGCTGCCCCCTCTATCAGTACCTGGTTACGCACATGAAAATAAGTTTCAAATAGTTTTCTATACTGAATAAAGTCAGGGACAAGCTTTCTTTAAAAATATTAATGTAAATAATAAATATTTATGCGATAGAGTATGGTGCCAATAATAAATATTTTACTAGCACGTTAATCTAACTTTTAATGGATATTTACGTTAAATACTTAACGTTGTGCTAAGCTTAAAGTAATAAAAATAAAAGAATTCCGTCAAGAAAGGGTTGAAATATACATAATTATATTTTATGACCTATTTAAACGTAAATATGCATTTTTACTCGTAATTAGCGTTTTCCTGGCTTTCAGTTATAATTTTTATCATTTTGATCGAAGCTAGTTTCGCGTTTAAGTATATCAGTTTAACTTTAATATTCCATTTATTTGAATTGTTCCTAAACTCATTATAAAAAGTTTCACTGTTATATTATTACTGCTCAAATTAAAATTCGGATTTTTTAATTTGATTTTTTAAAATCGAAAACAAAAATAAGAATGAAGATGTTTAATATTACAAACAATTTTTATTCATTTTTTTAATCATATTTTTGTTAGAATGACTGCTAAACTTTTTTAAATATCATCTCTTAAAGCGATTGTTGACTGATACAAATAATTTTGGACAAGACTTTTATCCATGTTGAGTAGTATGCTTATTAGCACAAGCCTTTAAAAAAAATGTTGTTATCCTGCCTCTCAAAAAGGTTCGGAAAATTCGCTAAATAAGCAAAATCGTTACCCTTAATCGCAAACCTCGTAAACCCAGAATTGATTGAAATTAAGATTTTTGCACTAACCACTAACTTGACAATGAACGAATATTTCTAGAAAACCTCATACGTGTATACCACTGTATATTTAATTAAATATACAGTGCTTGTCTAAAGTCAGGACCCCTTTTAACTTTTTAATTGTTGGGTATTTTTTCATGAAATTTATTTATTTATGTATTTATTGGTTGACAACAGGAGTACAAACAGGTAGGAACCCAAACGAGTATCCACAAAATTACATATACTTAGACATATAAAGATAAAGAACAGATATGAGACATAACTAAAACTAAAACTAGAATAGTATTTATATTTATAACAGAATTGCAAAAGATTACTATTTAGCAATGAGTATAATATTACGTTTAATCTATTTTATTTAAGTATATTTTTTAAAACCCTCTTTATAGTTTCCAGTGACATTAAAAAATATCTACATGTCTACATTGTTACATTTATTGGCACTTTTTGATATTCGATATAAAGGCGAATTCTGAGAGCAATTTGTTCTTCTAAAAGGAATATAAAATAGATCATTTATTTGATCGAAGGTTAACCTGAGGGGTATTAAAAGTTATTACTGAAATGAATATCAGGACTTGATAATAAATTATTAATTATTTTATATAAAAATAACACATCTAAAATAGTTCTTCTGACATGAAAGCGCTGTTGAACCAGAGTAGCATCGCCTCGATAAACGCTTTGAAAGAAATAAATTTTAGGAACTTATTTTGAATATGTTCAAGCCGATCTATGTATACAGCATACCTTGGATTCCAAATGATACTTACCAAAGTTTAATTTGCTTAAAACAAAAAGAGCTTGTAAACAAATAATTGATTTTACGTTTGAGAATAGAGAGCACATTTTTTGCATAAACATATCCCAACATTCTGGACGCAGTGGTAGCAACCATTTCTATATGATGCAAATCAGACATTAATTTGAGTCAAGGAGGATACTCAGGTCCCGCACATGCTCTACTTTGAGGACTTTAGTAAGGCAAACATTAACCAAATTTTAGGCAAGAAATGAGACATACAAATGTCAGACTAAGAGTTGGGCGCCATTTTGAAAACAAAAATGAAATGAAAGGGTGGTCCTGGTCACATCATTTTTAAGCTCTTAATGAGTAACTTATAACCCTAGAATATAAAGACTAATACGTTCTTCACAAGCATGCTAAAAAAATTACTTTTTCACACGCATTTTAATTTGAAAACTGTCTCTTTCCTGCATGGCGTGGAAAACATTTTTCCCGCACGCATTTTTTATTTAAATAAATATGTTCTCCTATAAGATTTTTCCGGTATATTACTACATTAGTACTTTTATCTTTTGGTACCATATAAGAGTAATAAAAAAATAAAATTTTGTTAGATTGTAACTTAAAATGAACTTTAAAGAATGTACATGTCTCTTTTATGCTTGTAGAAAAAATATTAATCCTAACTCCTTATTCTAACAAGTGCGGAAAGTTACTTTCCGCACTAACTATTACCTACTACAAAATGGCGAGACTTTAAAAATTATCTGAATACCCGATTAGATGGCCATATTCAGGGCCGTATTATCCACTAGGCTGACTAGGCTACAGCCTAGGGCGCCATGAAAAATAGGCGCCAGACAGGGGAGTTAATAGGCGCTAGACAGGGGAGTTTTGAAAAAAGTTTAGGTTAGGTGGGGATTTTTGGTGATTAATTTCTCTGTGAATAAGATGCTTTGGAATGAAATAGGCGAGAAAAAGGAGGGAAAGACTTTTTTTTTTTGGACATCCAATTTTATTTCTGATAGTGAAGTAAGGCGCCTGGTACTCAAAAGAGGTGCTACAAAGGAAAGCCCCTTTTATTTGCTCTTCAAAAATAAAAATAAATTTCTTTCAGAACTAGCTATTGGTCAAGGGAACAAGTTTAGTAAATTAAAGACAATATGATCTCTACTGATCGGCGGATTCACATACAGGTTGTCCCGCGACCAAAATAGACTTTAAATAATTTTAAAAAATTATGAATATTGTAAACTCGGTGGGATGAATAATAAACTTAAGACTTAAATATTTTCACAGTTATGGCACCATCAGTTAAAAGTTAATGTCAAATTCCTTCCTTCAAATAGGACACCCCTTATGTAATTATACTATATTGTATTTTTTTTTGTTTAGATTCTGCGTAAAATTCCAAACACATTTTAAATGTAATGTCCTTTATCTAAATCCAATGGTAGGTTTACATCTTTTAATTTATTGTATGATATTTATGTCCAATAAAAATGTAAACATAAAAAAATTCTATTAGACATACATTTGTGACCGTTTACATTAGCCAGAATTGTCTGTCTGACATAAATATCATGCAATAAATGTCAGATGTAAACCTACCAAACAGTTTTTGACTTATTTTATTTCAAAAATGTTTCCAGAATAACATGTAACCATCAATTTCTTTTAATCAAATGCCTTAAATAACAATCAGTGTTGAGTTTCTCGAAGAGAAAAACTTTTTCAGTAAATTGTATTAAAATTTTGACACCCAATAAATAGAGGGTGGTCAAAAATAAACGTTAAAGTCACAAAATTAAACCGATTTTTTCTAAATGGCAACTTTGGCCCAGTTTTACAATTGCCACCCAAGTTATGGGTCAGTTGAATTCAAGTGGTATTAGAGCATGCTCGTTTAAAATATATTGCTGTCACTGTTAGTATTTATTTGAACAGGATGAACAGGTTCATATACCAGTAGGGTTCAACTAAACCATAACTTAAGTAGCCCTTGTAAAACTGGGCATTAATGGGAAGGTATTAAATATTTTAAAAATAACATTAAATGTATTCTGGAAATAAATAGTACGATTAAGGCGGTTATTTTGTAAAAAATTGTACTTACGATAGTTGGTGTCTCCGATAATCCTTCATAAACAACGATAGCAGATTGGTTCTGTACCCTATTCATCCAGACTGCCACGAGCGAAGTGTTAGTTGCCCAAGTTACAGCTGTAATTATAGGTTGCCTAAAATGTTTTTTATTTTACTAAATAAAAACTATACAGGGTGATCCTTAACCTATACGCATAAACTTGAGAAAACATTGTTAAAAACCTACCATGACTTCTTCTTCTTCAAGTGCCATTACTAAACCGGGGTATACACGGTCATGCAAACCTAAAACGCATTTGCATGAAAGCCAATGTCAAATGAAGCTTTTAATACACACGATCCAGATGTACCTGTCAGTTTAGCGTCAGGTTGGGCAGCTGGTAGTGTGATCAACTTGAACATAAGCGTAATTCAGCGAAAAGATTTTTTTGTTTTTGTCAATGTATTCATTACCTTTAACTTTCCAAAAGCAAGGATAACCTTGGTACATATCTATAAAATCACCCAATACATCTTCCTGGCGCCAATGAGCCATTTTTTTAACTCAAAATCAACAATATAACCCCGTAAACGACGTTCCTAAACTAAAACGGTAACTGACATGTCCTACACATGGACAAGTTTGCACGACGCGCGCCCCGAAAAATCAAACTTGGACATCGAGTCGCATGCCAAGCCAGATGTGACAGTTTTTTAATACACATGGGCACATTTGCGCGCAAGCTTTAGCTTTTTGACAGATGTGACAGTTTTGCATGACCGTGGATACCCCGGTTAAGAGCGTGAGCGCCCTCTAGCACATATCTGTGTTGCCTAACCGTTCTTACACAAATATGCGGGACCATTAATTTATTTACGGCCTTCCGAAGCACTATTTGAGAGGGTTTACTAGGCAGAACCCTACACAGTTGTTTCCTATTGCCTTCTGTAAGGTGACAAGCCATTAAAAATTTCAATATATACGTCGAGAATCGAACCACTTTACCAAGCTCGCCACAAACAAGGATAAATAATATATTTTTTATTTATTTATTAAACAATGACTAATAATAATAGAAAAACTTAGTAAAATATTTTCACTTAGGTAAAAAATCAATTATTTTAAACAGAAGAAAATCGTGAAATCTATAAGCATAAATAATAACTACTAATAAAAAAACCCGTGAACATTTTTTTTTAATGAATAATCTAATAAATGATTTGTTCTTTGTAAAAAGTAAACCAATAACCAAGGTGTTAAAATATTTGGTATGCTGTTAGTACTCTTCTAATATTTAGGTTTTAATGTAAGATTATATTTACGTTATTAGAATTAAAATTATGGCTTGTAATTATTAAACCAAATTATTTTTACAAACTATAATTATCTTTGTTTCTACACAAAAATAGGTAAGTATGTACCTTGTTTGCCAGTACCTATTACTGAATATGAATCCATATTTTTTTTAATTTAAAATAATTAATTATCTTCCTAACTAAAAGTGTTTTTTTACCTTTTTTAATTACACCGGCACACAGAAAAAAGAAAGCTTTCTGTGCACAGGATGCTACGGGTTTAGCTTTTCGACCCGCTGAATCGGAGTTTCAAGTCAGTTTAGACCGTACAACCTCAAATTTCGAGTAAATTGCAAAATACTTAAAGAGTGGTGCAAATTTTTCTATTTCTTTTAGTTTTTTGCAATCTATTCAAAATTGGAGGAGGTACCTCCAAAACTGATTTAAAATTTGGATTCAGCGGGTCGAAGGCCTGTAGATAGGTCACGTCCGCTTTACATTAAACTTTTTTTTGTACATCGGCCAATAGATACTATATAAAAAAAAGTTTTTGTACACCGAACGCGACCTATTTACAGCTAAATCCAAATTTTAATTAGTTAACCCTCCAATTATGATTAAACTGCAAAAAGGCAATAGCAAAAATGTTCACCCATTTTTTACGGTTTTTTGCAATTTACTCAAAATTGTAGGGTGTACGGCCTAAACTGACCTGAAATTCGGATTCAGCTAGTCAAAAACATGGCCCTAGATAGGTCGCAGAGAAAACTTTTTTTGTGTGTCGGTGTTAATAGTTATTGTTTGTTTATAGCAATTATTTCCCAAGTTTAAGTGTATAGTTTAAGAATCACTCTCCAGAGAAGCTAGCTTGGCTTTATTGCTTTATTCTTTGACACTTTTCCTTATAACACAAATTATAATTAATACCTTTATCTGGCAAAAAACAAAGAATATCGAATAATCCATGTAATTTTTATAATCAGGTAAAAATAAAAGAAGAATGATGCGTTTATTTTTTTAGTGGTTAAATGGACAATAGCTTTAAATCCCTAAGGCCCTTTTTGATGGTCATATTCGTTCTCAATTCAGTTGTAGTTTTAATTGAACTGTTAAAATAAAAAAAAATAAAAAAATAGAAACGGATTTAATTTTTTTACTTTTACGCACATGGAAAACTGGGATTTCGACTAAAAGTAAAAACGAACTAAGAATGGATATGACCGCGTAAAAGGCTCTTTAGTTAAAAATATTTTTTTATAGCCGTTGTGTTTATTTTAAAAATAAGCACTAGAAAATACTTACAGGGATTGTAAATCAGATGGAACCTTTAATTCGGTGGTTTGAGATGTAACTAAATCATGTACAAATAAATTTACGGTAGGATTGGGTGTTCCTGCCTAAAACAAATTTTATATTTTATATAAGGACTCAAAAAGTGTATCAATTGAGGTCATTCAAAAACAACTTTCGACATCATTTATTATCCACTGTTACAAAAAACTTCTTTCTTTAAACCAGGGCTAAGACCCAATTAAGTGAGTTAAGGTATCATGTAACATAAATAATAGACTGGGCAAAAAACAACTTTTTTATTTAAAAATATATCGACAATATTGTTCAAGATGACAAAAAGTGAAGTTTTGATCTTCGCGACGTACTTTTTGACAAAAATCTTTTTTTTATGCAAGACTCACTAACTGTTAATCTTAAATTTAACTAACAAAAATTATTAAATAAAATTAAATTTCCTACAAAAAGCTTTTTACTTAAATTGTTTTTAAATAAGCTGTTTTCATGTTATTGGGTTTTAAACATTGAACTATTTTTGCAATTTTATTTCTTGAGTTTGGATTTTTGTTACTACTACAAAAATATCGATATTTAAATATTTTTTATGCATATTTGATACAACACAAAATCTATTTCTTTTTTTTTTTTTGTTGTTTTTATTTAAGGAAGGTATGATTCTACACTATTCTATTCTATTGTTTTTCCGCTGCGTTGCCAAATATAAATACCACGGTAGCCAAATTACCTTAAGCACTCATTTGAGTCTTATGGTATCGGTGGAACTACCTTAAGTTTATTATTAAAACTAAAGTATATGTATATTTTTACTAAGAATAACTTACCTTAGGATATTTTACAATATTTCCCCGAGGATACTGGAAATATAAACTTCCAGGTTCTCCATAAATTGGCACAACCATAATTGGAACTTCTGTATCATTAAATGTAACAAAAGCTATTTTTTTACTATCAGAAGAAAACCAAAGTGCTTTATTGGAACTAAAAACTTCCTCTGCAACAAAAATAATTTTTAGTCCAAAAGTTGTGCACATGGAAAGTCAAAAAATAATAATAAAAGTCACAACTGATACGTGACTAAAATATTTTAGGATCTACGAGGGCAATCCGATAAGTACTAAGCCTACAAAAAATAACGAAAACTATGGAAACGTGGCGATTTATTTCTCAACATAGTCTTCTTTCTCTGACCTAGCGGTGATTCAACTTTTGGTTACGTTATCCTCTGTGGTAGCCGTTTTTGTAGCTCCTAGGCGTGGCTCATCAAAAACCGACGTGCGACCACGTTGAAACTCATTAAACCAGTTTCTGACAGTCGCCATCGAAGAGAAGAGTCATGTACACAGCATTCAAGTGTTCTTTGAATTTGCCGCGCGCCTTCCTTTCCAAAAACAAGAATCAAATCACTGACCAATATTGCTTTTTCACACGATCAAAACCAAAATATCAGTCTCATTCGACCAAAATTTTGACAGTAGCCGTCTACGAGAATATTCTGGACGATAGTAAAATATTCTTTTGATAGTGGCGTCATCCGGCGGTAAGGCTTATCGGATCGACCTCGTATAATCACCATTCTAAGTTGTGGTAATTTTTAAAAGCATACCTTCATAAACCCAGTCCGGCATACCATTAATAACAAAACCTTCCCTACTTGTGGTTGTAATTGGTGTAGTTTCAGTTGATTCAGCAGATGCTTTGTAGTAAATATTGTTTTCAAAAATGTACACTAATGCATTACCTAAAAGAATGTTAGACGTAAATTATTGTTGGTTCAGTAGGTGGTGTCCATAATTTACACGAGACTTCTAGGGCGCGGAGCGGGTCAAGGTGAATCTGACCATGAGGGATTACGTGATGTTTGCACATAATAGAATATCTGAGCAAATATCACGTAATTTTTCTGCAGCTAGAAACAGGAACTCTTCTATTATTTGGGGTTCCCCCAGAAAAATGTAAGACAGTGTTACTTTTTGGGGAGGCCCTTTTTTGCTCTTCCAAATTATTTTGCCTTTAAAATTAATTTTGATTTGAGCAATGCATTTTTGCATTTCCATAAATCTCACGAGAGATTAGGGGATGGGGGAAAGTAAATAAAATCTCACCAAATCTCTCCAGGGTGTACAAAAATGTAAAAAAGCGCCTCACCTAATTTATGGATGCCACGCCCCCTTATTTAGTTTTTATTACTAAGTTTAACTATGCTTTACGTCATAATCCGCTGATTTAACTACAGAGGTTGTGACCCAAAGTTAGGTATTCAGGGTGATTATTAACCTATACCACAGACCTATATGCATGAACTTAGGAAATTATTGCCGGGGACAAACAATGACTTATTATGAATGATGAGATATCTTAAAAACGGTTTTAAACAGAATAATTAAATTTGGAAGAGATTATAAAGCAATTACAATATACGCTTAAAATACTAAAAATGTTTTTGCAGTTTATTTTTTTTATATTATGCAAAATTTGGAATGTGCTTCATCAATATTTCAGCGATCTTTTAAGGTGCCAACTCTAAAATATTTTTCTTGCTCGAAACCGAAAAAATATTTTGTAGAAACAATTTTTTTACCAAAAACCAGTATAAGGTTAAATCGTTAAGGGTTTCTTACCTATAGGAGCCCATTGCACTAGTAACAAATCAAGGCCTTTAATACTGTTTTCTCCTTGCAATACGGTCTTACTTCCTGTATTTAGGTTAATTATTGTGTACCGCGCTTTAAAACTATGCCGATATAACTAAAACAAACATTAAAAATAAGGTTAAAAGTTATCTATTGAGACCCATTTTTTAGGTTTTAGGTATAGGCATTAATAAAACTTTTTTATAGAATAAAGTTGTTCGTTTGTTATATTTACAAAAATAACTTTATTGGGACTGAACATAAAATATAAACATTTTAAAAACTATTTTGTCTTATATGGTTATAAACTGTTTTTTAAAATTAAATTTTAGCGTACTTACTTTTTGATAATCATGTGCTACTAATAAATACTGACCATCGGCAGATACTTTGAAATCAAATGCTGTTAACATAATCTAAAACAAAATTATTAAATTAGAATTCCCCTTTTGTGACCACAGCTATTTTTTAAATAAGAAAATTAATTTATATAATACATGTAATCCAACAATTCTCACCTTCGACATTTATTCAAACTAAATATATTCATATTTTACCGTAGCAGTATTTATTTAAAATATGTATATAGGGTGTTCTAAAAGTTGGGTAATTAATTTTACTAGAGTGGGAACCTCATAAAGAAAAATCAATTTACCATAAATTATTTATATAAAAGTCGCCATATATAGCAGTTATTAAAAATATTAAATATTTAAAAACTACCTAAAATCTTATATTTTTACAACTTTGGGTTCTAAAATATGAAATTTTTTGATTACTACTAATACTAAGCATGCGTATTTTTTGTTTATATTTGGTTTTTTAGTTAGTTTTTAGAGTAATTTTGCCTTTAACAAGAGGCATATTTTGTACTAGAGACTAAAGATAATAAATGCTTCGCTATACCTTGTTGTTCTCTCTTCATACCATCTAAACTAAGAGTGACAAAAAGTTACGTCACTAACGTATGTCTCAGTAAAATGTCAATAGCTGACGTGATCGAATTTCGATGTTATAGATACCTAAATATTTTTATTAATTTTTATGTAAAAGTTGAATAAATAATAAAATTACAAGTTTTTAGTTCCCATATTTTTAACTAACCGACTAAACAGATCTATTCTGCCTTACGGTGACCCCGTGTCGAACCTCAAACCAACCTTGTAAACGTAAATTTTTCGTGGAGCGTAAGCCGCTTAAAACAATTTTGAATGTAGGGTGGCGTTATCTAATTTTAATATTATACAATTACTGTGAAGTAATCGAATTGTTAATACAGTTCGTCGTTATTATTAAATATGCCGCAACGATATACAGAAGCCGAACAAGGTCCTATTTTGAAGTAAAGTATTTTCAAATGGAGCAAGAACTAGGTAAACCTCCATAAGTTACCTGTGAGTGCGGTATTAAATGTAAGTTAAAATATATTAATTCAAAGTTTTATAAATATAATAAAGCACTTTTAAAAATCTGCTAACCTCTCTAAATCAAAATGTCAACATTTTTGATTTGTTTTTAGTACTGTCATAATACACGACCTGCCCTAATCTCTATATGACGTCACGTAATGTAAGCAAACATTCAACACCTCTGGAACAAAGTATACGTCATTTGTACAATAACCCTGGCAGTTCTGAGAATATTTTTACATTTTAGGTATTCTCTTTAATAAAAATGGCACACGTTTATAAAATCAATCAAATATTGATTATATTATTTACTGCAGTGACCTACAGGGAATGGCAATATAATAGTAACTCATTAGATTTTTTTTTAATAAATGTAAATATATGCTCTATTTAAAACCGCGTTTATATAGAGGGTAAGTTTTTTTCAATGTTGATACAGGAATCCGCTGCAGCTACAGCGGATTCCTGTATCGACTTTGAATTTGTCTAAAAATATCATGGCTTACCGGATATTTTAAAATAACAGTTTTTTGCAAATAATATTTTTTGTCTGTGGCTCCCTTAATATCGAAATAGAGAAAAAAGTTAAATAGATAAGTATGTTGACACTAATAAGATGTAATCTAATATTTAATGTAGTAGGCCCTCTTTGGGCTATTTACTGAGTTTTTTTTTAATTAGAAATCTTAGTTGGCTATATTATTTTTAAAAGGGCGTTTAACTATATTAAAATATACTTAGTTTTATCTATTAAAGTACAATTTTTAAATGAAATTACTGAACAGTACAGATATATAAATAAGTGATAATCTTTATACTTTCGGTACTTTAAACTGAAAAAAAACACCTGACCAAAAAATGTATTATATTGGTTTAAAAAGTCATAGCCATTACTAGGTATTTTTCTCAATATGAAGTGCCCAAAGTATACAGACAGATCCACTGTAGTAGAAACATAGGAAACATTTAAGCGAATTGACTTACATTTGCCTGATCGAGCGAGCGTTAACAAAATTCGCAAAAACAATGCGATCGATAAATGTGGAATGATTTTGAAGATTTAATTTTAAATTAAAATATTATTTGCTTTCTTGCAGCCGCAGCCACTGCAAATACCTGGTAAGTTCTCGAAGCGGACAGTAGTAAATTCACCAGTTCCCTGCTTATGATTCTAGTAGCGTGGACCTGCCTGTAGAGCTTTAAATAACAAACTTTTTTATTGTTAATCATTTTGAAAATATTTTCTTTCTGGCTTTGATCCGCGCAAAAACATCCATTTTATCTTTATAATCAATTTCTTGGAGGAGTTGATCTTTAGTTGACAGTAATGCAAGATAATTAAGTCTAACTTGGCCCATACTTGCTCGTAAATAAGCTTTCACTCTTTTCAAAATCAAAAAGATAATTCTCCTGAACAATTTGTAGCCAGTATACTACAAGTCATATTTTTATTTCAAATAATGTGAACAATAGTACAGATAAAATTTCTTCCGCTTCCACAACACTTTGGTCCCTACCACAGACGCCCTTAGAATGGATTATCTTTACTTTTTGCCTTTAAAATTTTGGCATTTCAAAAATTGTTTTCATCCCTCAAATTCTGCTTCTCTAGGCCTGGGCCTCACGGGCCTACATCGAAAAAACTCACCCTGTACACAATTTTTAGTAAATTGGCTTCTCTTTACAAGTTCTATAAGCTGTTTAAACAAACTCAGTTGTTAAAACTTCCTTTATAATAGTAAAACAGAAATAGTAGGCTGTAGAGAATCCTGTCTGGATGCCATACTTTATGTACTAATTTGCATCTGGCAGGTATTTATCTGCAGATATCGCGTGACATTACATAATATAAAAAAAAACATATTTTTATTCCACACCAGCATAAGTTCTTTATTTTCTTTGTTCCTTTTGCATCAGATAAACAAGTGTCATGAATAATTTAATATAAATTTAAGCACTTTATGTTCGCATAATATGTTTACCAGTGTTCTACTTTGTATTCATCTGGTTGTGATGTTGTTTTCAGCCAGAAATTTTATGCAAAAAATAAATTGAGATCGTACTTACACTCTCATTAGAAGACAAAAGACGACTAGTTGAGCCAGTTGCTAAATTATACAAAATTACGTCTCCTTTTTCATCTGTGTATAAAAACTGACTCCCTGAAACAAAACAAACAAATAAAATCATAATAATTAATAATTAGATTATATATTTTATTGAATTTAAATAATGAGACAAACAGTTTCAAATTAATTTTGTAAGTTAAGGTGTTTCTAGGAAAGAATCCTGACATATATTAAAGGTTCGCGCGCATTTATCCGGTCCGTCCCGCCACGGAACGGGCCACTACGGAACACGATTTTATTGTCACATGTTATTTAAATAAGGCAGCGCGTACTTTCCGGTAACGGAACGTAACGGAACGAAACGTCGTCAGTGGCAATCGCGGCAGAGAATACTTTTACCGACAGTTTATTGCGTTCCCTGGTGGAGTGAAGAAGTGGGAGTTAGTTTCGACATCACACACAGTATTTTCTTGTCAAACTGGAGGAAAAAATTTTTTTATAGTCTTAGATCCGAATAGGAAGCGATCTTCACCTATCTGTTTACCGGATAAAAACTATTTAATATTAAATATAGTGTTTAAGCAAATCTTTTTTAATTAAAAAAAAATTACCTCAAAATTTTGGACACACCCGGCATAATGGCAACCCCCATTTTTTAAACACATTTTAAGGTTATTTAATATAGTATTTATGTTTACATACCCAATGTACCAAAAAATTGTAATAATTTTTCAAACAATTTTCCAGGGCTTTATTTATAAAAGTAAAGAAAAAATTAGTGATATATATAGTCATGTAGAGTTAAAAAGAATTGCCATTATACAGGGTGTGTCAAAAATGTTAGGGTTATGTTTTTAATTTAATTATAGTTTTGACAAAAAATTTTGACCCTGTAGCAATACATTTGTTTATATACTATATTTAATAAAAAATGTTTTTATCCGGTAAACAGAAGGGTGCAGATCGCTTCTTGGATTTATGTGCATTTTCTTGATACATGTTTTTCTTTTCTCCGCAAAGTAAACTTACAATAATTATATTTAAATTCATTTTGAACCAAATTATCGGGGGTAAAAACACAAGTGCATTAAAATTATCGATAATTTTGCTTAAAAGCGTATTGCCTAAAAACTACTAGAGTTTATTTTCATATTTTGGCGAAAGAGCCCGACTCCTTTGGAGATGATATTGGCTGAATATGAAAATAAACGAGAGTAGTTTTTAAATGGCAATACACTTGAAAGCTAAGTTATCTGATTTTTGATGCTCAAAGAAAGTGAATCTATCAAATGAAGGAATAATAATTTTCTAAACAATTCATTTAACAATACAACAAAAACAATCGGAAAAAAAACTAATAATTATTAAAGACACAGTGCAATTTTCGATTTCTACTATGCAATTATCGCTGTAATCAAGCGATAACTGTCGAGTAGACAAATGGGTTAGTGTAATTTTCGTTGAAACTGAGAGGAAATTTTGCAGCTAGTGCACGTTAAAGAAAAAATTCGGGTTCCGTAGTGGTCCGTTTGAATAAACTCCTTAAGTGGGGTGTTTTCAGAAGCAAATTGTAATCACCAATGAATTTAAATAAACTTTTAGGTTTCAGTATTTGGCCGTTTCTCGTTTCCCTTGCGCGGTCAATATTATTGAAGCAACATTTTTGACGCAGTATATTATAATTTATTGCACTGCCTACACGTTCAATATATTAATTAATATCGATATTAACACATTAGGGTGGCTTTACGCCAAAGTCCTATTTATTGTCATACCTCCATTTTTTCCTAATTGAATTTGGCACCACATAATTTAAAACCTATAAGAAAGGAGCAAGATGCTTGTTCGGACACAGGGTTACTAGATAGTATTCAAATATAAGACGTCATTTTCAGATAAAATCATTATGCCTTTTTTAAATACAAAATATCATGCTGCTTACATTTTACATTATTCATAATATTCTTGTTTTTAATTCAGAAGTGCGCGTGGAGAGATGAATATAATAACCAATTTTATTTAAGAAACTATTTTTTAATTACAGTTTAAGGACTGACTATTTGAAAACCTGCAACCTAAAAATTATTTCCTTTTTGTGTTTAATTTTGCATATTTTAATTTTTGTTTTTGTTATATTCTTCTGAGACCTCAGCCTAGCCGGTTTTCATTTTTCGGTAAAAAATTTACTTTTGGTATAGAAAAACCTATTTAGTTTTTTCTATTATTTCTTCTTGTATCTACAAAAAAATGGGTCCATTAAAATAAAAATCAAGACATTATTACTAAAAAAATATTTTAAATAAAATTGTTTAAAACATTTTTTGGCCTGTAAGACAGATTTTAACAAACAACGTAGTTTTTTGTTTTCATCCATGATTTTTAAACCTTACTAGTACTTTAGGTTTGAATCTAGAGTCTTAAGTTTGCTTAGTGGTACATATTTTAATTGGACCCAATCCTATCGACCTTTTCTTCATCTGGCTCATCGACATTTTTTTTATCTGGGTCCGAGGCTCTAAGCACAGAGGCTGTGTAGGCCATCTATTGCTGGAAGGTGGAAGGAAGTATAAACTAAAAGTTCATCAAAATAGAAAATGTAGTAGGTATAATTTAAAACTTTAAACATTTTTTCTTACGCGCGGTGGGTGAACAGGCACGTGGCGCGCTCACTTCCCCGCCCGCCATACCGCGCACCCCGGCCGAGACTGTGGACCGCGTCTCCCGCCTCGCCTGTACCGCGCTGGCAAGTTGTGCACTCGGATGGTCGCGGCGCGACGACACTTGCGGGCGCGCGGCGGGCGGATCCCTGCGTGGGTGTATGCGAAGGGGAGTATCGCTATATTGGAAGCTAAATAAAAATACTAAAGTGGTGTTTACGTGGAAATTTTTATAATGAAGTAAACAACTTAGACAAACCAAAAACTGCCCGCGCCTTGTGAAACGCCAGCAGAGAATGAAGGCCCCTGGAGAACAGGGGCCCCAAGCACGTACTTGTAGTGCTTATACGTTAATCCGCCACTGTCTGGGTCGATACAATCTTTATATTCATTGTCAGAAATATTGTCCCAATAAGATTGGTTTGAGTTTTTAGACATTCTAAGAGTTTTTATTATTTTTTCTAGATTTTAGATATTTGCTGCCAACGACCTAATGTCCATTAAAATGGACTAATTTCTTTGCGTTAAAAAGCAAAGATTTTTTTTCCAAATCTGCTAATGTACCTGTAGGGATACGGTGAACCCAAACTACAAATTAAATAACAAAATTTAAGTTATAACATAGATATTCTAGGAAATAAAGATTTTATATTTTTGTGTGGTAATAATGCGCCTGTTTTCGTAAAATAAAAGTGCAAAGACAATTTTTTTATTGTGTTGAATTAGGTCCTGTATACTACTTAATATGGGGTTAAAATGTCCTAGTTTTTAAGTAACTTTATTCCGATAAAAAATTCCGCTATTGTCCAAAACACGCCATTATATTGTGAGTTTCTTTTTTAATTTCCTGTCTACTGGCTGTTAAACGGATTTGCCAATCTACAATTACAATGAAATAAAAAGAAACCTAGCATTTCAATTTACATATTATTATATTAACATAAGCTATAAAGAATAAGCCGACCTATATTTTAATTCAGGAAGTGCCTTAATGCCCTTCTTTAATTTAAAATATTAACTTAATTTTCAATAATTTAAACAGGTTTAGGGACTTAGCTTACAAATTATGTAAATATCAATTTTCTGTTTTATTTCTACGATTTTAGTGTTAATCTTTGACCTGTTCATGTATGTCTCTTACCTACAGTACGAGATCCCAAAAGGATTTTTTTAATATATTAAATATAATATCTAAACCAGGGGCGGTCATATGGAATTTCTGAGGGGGCATAGGCCGAGAAAAAGTGTGTGAGATGCCAAGAAACAAAAGGCGTCCCTAGAAATAAACAAATGTTCAAATTTTTTGAAGACAAAAAAAAGGTCCTTTCACCTATTTTTATTCTCGTTCTTTCATTCTTTAATTTATAAAATTACAAAAAAAAACTCCCACGTATTTGAAAAGCAAAAAAAAAGAAAAAAAAGAAGGTCCTTACTTCTCACATTTCAATTTCATGATCACTCTAACCCTTCGGTCCAGCCCTGAGGGGGGCATATCATCATTAAATGCCCATATTTGCCATTACATATGTATGAAATACAAAGGATGTGGCATTATGCCTATGACCGCCCCTGATTTAAACAACGGGGTTGTCTAAAAAAATATGAACAATGGTATATTTGAATTAAAAAAATAACCTCAAAATTTTTAACACACCCTGTATAATGACGAGGAGCCCTTTTAATTACAATACATTTTAAGGCGAGTTAATAAAAATTTGGTTTACATTATACAAAATGTACCAAAATTGTAATAATTTTTCAAAATTTAAAACTAAAAAAATGCATTGCATTATTTATAAAACTGAAGAAAATATAGTCATATAAGTACTGTCATGTAAATGCCATTATTGCCATTATACAGGGTGTGTTAAATATTTTAAGGGTATTTTTTAAAATAAAATATGGCCTTGATTATATATTTTTAGGCAGCCCTATTTCGATACCTTTGCTTAAATACTATATTAAATATAAAACAGTTTTTATCCGGTAAACAGATGGCTGAAAGTCGCTTTCTATTCGGATCCTAGACTATTAGAGATATTTTTTTGCTGGACCACAACCCAACCTATGAAAGGTTTTAAATCTTGGGACAGAAAATAAAATTCTTGCAAGCAGAATATGGATTTTCTAGAAAATATATTTTTAATTTAAAATAATTTTTCTTGAAGAAAAGCAATATTTTTCTTTAAAAAATTACATAATCTTCTTGTTAAATAATGTTATTCCTACTATAGGTACTGTATAAGCAGTAGCTAAAGGTATATCGGCTAGTAAAGCAACAAGAACATGCCGGTATTCACGTTAGACTGTCTCTTTTTCTTACATTGCCTATGAGTTATGTTATTTAGCTAATTCGGTATATTCCTTAAACAAGTATATATTCTTTAAATAAGACACAATTTGTCTTAAGTCTTAAATACAGAATAATTAGATAGGCGATATTTAAGGATTCACCCATCTGGTTACCTACCTACTCTTACAGGAAAACTAAAATATATTTAGCCACTAACAAGTAATATTGTTAGTCTCTACTTACAAATAAATTCGAGTTTGAATAATCGCGTATAGAAAATAGCATCTACAAAGAAAGCATATCGACGGTTTCCTGCCAAAAGGGCGTATCCACATAATTTATGATTTTCTTTTTATGTAAGAACATAAGAGCTTTTAGCACGTTCGAAATTGTAATAAATGTTGATATGCCACAAACAGAGTGCAATAATTGGCTATTCTATTGAGGCAGGTAATACGGCATTCTGGCATGTCAAACAAATCGCCATAAGCGTCAAATTTTGCGAATAAAAAGAAAATCACAAATTATGTGAATACGCCCTTCTGGCAGGAAACCCTCGATATGTAAATATTCTTAAGTTAAGAAAATCTTGTTTACTTGACTAAATCTATTTTTATGTTTGTGCTAAAAAGACTCTTTTAAGAATATCTTTTACAAGTAATAAGAGTCTTTTAACTTACAATTACTTGAGTTAAAGCAAATTGATTTAAATTAAGAAATTTCTCTTTTATGTGTGAAATGACGCTTAAGGTCAAATACAGGTGAGGAAATTAATCTTACAATCGCCTAAGTATGTCACGAAGAATATTTAACTCAGGATAGTCACTTCCTTACAGAAAACTGCCCATTGAGGTATCACCTCAAAAATATAGGAAAGACTATAGGTTTTGAGACAGATCAAGCGAAACCCTGAAATATATACTATGCCAGACGTCTATAAAGTTGGCACTACCACATACGAAAAGAAATATGGCACAATGTGATTAATTTGTCGCTTTTTGTAGTGATTTCGTAGTGCAAAAGAAAATTGTCTTGAAATTAAAAAAATCAATGGTAGTGCTAACTTGATATGAAGTTAGCATTACCACTTCTCGAAAACAATCTTTCAATTATCGGACAAATGTCTTATCTAGTGCATAATTTGTCGCTTTCTTAACGTGATTTTGTCGTGCAAAAATAATTTTTTAAGACTTAAATTCTGATATTCTTATGAAAATCTCGCCTAGCACATAATTTGTCGCTTTTTGTCGTGGTTTCGTCGTGCAAAAAAGTTCTCGCCCCTAATGGTAAAGCTAAGATAATATCAAGTTAGCACACGTACTTCTTAAAAACGATCATTCATTCATTCATTCAGTTTTGCAAAACTGTCCCACTGGGGGTGGTCATGGTTAGATCTGGATATTTTTTTTCGCTTTATTAAGGAGTTAAGTTAACACTACCATTGATTTTTATTTAATTTTGCTAAAAACTTTATTTTTGCACGACAAATTCACGACAAAAAAGCAACAAATTATGCACCAGATAAGACATTTGTCCGATAATTTTTGGAAGATTGGTTTCGAGAGTTGGTAATGCTAACTTGATTTAAAGTTAGCACTAAAATTGATTTTTTTAATTTCGCGACAATTTTTTTGCTCAACAAAAGAGCGACAATTTATGCACCAGATAAGACATCAGTTCGATAATATAATTGATTATTTTTGAGAGGTGGTAATGTTAACTTAATATCAAGTTAGCACTACCAAAGAATCTAGTTATTTTGTGGCACTACCATTGATTTTTTTTTAAATTCGCGACAATCCATCTTAATATAATTATTATTGACGCTTCCTTTCATTTCAACGGTAAACATCTAAGTAAAAGTCATTTAGCAAAAATGTTTCCGGCATGCTATCGATGCATCAATAAAAGTTCTTTATTTATTAAAATACAAAATAAATAAAACTAGGCTTTCATCAATCAAAGAGCAACTTGTTTCTTTTAATATTTTAAAACAACCCACGAAGACTTGTGTAAAGCCTAAGTAATATATATAGATAAATCTATTAACCACCTACAGCACAGTGCGGCTATCAAACAAGCAAAAAATATATTTGTACCAGAGCGGAGCTGGGGCGGTCATATCGTCTTTCTGAGGGGGGCCATGGGCCGAGGAAAACTGTGTGAGGTGTGTTTTTTTTCCACGACAAAATCATGAAAAAAAAAGCAACAAATTAATCACATTGTGCCATCTTTTATCTCGCATATGTGGTAGTGCTAACTTTATAGAGGTCTATGCCAGTGCCATCACAATATTCTCAAGAGAACATTTTTAATTATTAATTCCCAAAGATATAAAAAAGATATGCTCTCCGAAATTTCCAACTTCGCGAAAAATTTGGAAATTAAGATGATCAACTAATGCAGGATATTCACAAAAGATCTTCCGTAGGTCAATGTGGGAGTAAGTTATTATAATCCAAAAGATTCCATTTAGGATTGATTCATTGGAACTTACATAGAAAAAAACTATTTTAAAAATAACATAACAATATTTCTTTAATTTTTTGTTTTTTTTTATTTCCTTATTTTTTTTTACCTTTGGACAAACCACGAAGGCTAAAAGCCTAATTACTAACGTGCCGTGGGTGTCTTAAGCGAGGTAAGAGGGAGTTTGTTGACACAGGACTTAAATATTTGAAGATTTGGGGGAAGGAAAGACCTCCGCGGGCAGCAGGTTCCACATTCTAGAAACTCTAGGGACAAAAGAACGAACAAAGTGGGAGGTTCGGGGGTTGTCCAGTTGGACCGTATAGGGATGCATACGCGCGGAACCACGAGTTTCTCTGTTGGGAACCGTGTGAAAAGTGGAGGAACTATACTGGATAATTCTTCATAGCAAAATTTATTTAAAGGCAAACATCATGTATATTAAACTTATTAAAATGAAAATATTTTCTTGTGTATTTTGCTTAAAAAGTATTTTTGCCAACTTGATTAAATCTTTTACAGCGTTTTGCTAAATAAATGTATAGCGGAAGCGAGTCGGTGAGGTATGTACATTTTTAAATAAAAATCTCAATAAAAAGCAAAGAAAAGCCAATCAGACTTTTCTTATGTACTGTGCTGCTATAAGCTGCTAGACCAGTAAAATTGCAAAAAAAAAATAAAATAAAATGTAATAGTTTTGTGTTTGGACCATTGTAAAAGAAAGTTTGGGTGTAAAACAAATCAATTTTTAAAACAGTAGGTCACTGGAATGTTTTCAAAACAATGAAAAAATAGGGGTTTTTGCACACAATTTACCTACACAGTGTTTCAAAATTTAGCATAATTTTTTTACTATGGTCAGTGTGCAACAAACGGAAAACATTTTTATGTTTTTTTGTCAAAAACTGTATTCTTTATAAAAGTTGGTACATGGTCCTAAACTTTATTAACAATAATTCATTTTATCAAAAGTTAAAGGATATGCAGAGTAGACCAAAAAAATTAAAACAGTAGCGTAGCTGGCGGTGTAGGCGGTCGCGGCCTCGCGTCTTAGTGGGGCCTCGCGGCAAAGTGAAGGTATGGAATGTAATATAGGAAAAATTCCGAAATAAAAGATGCGGACGGTCTTGGAGGTTCAAAATTGTAAATCAGGGGCCCCGCAAAACTGTAAAACGTGTTAAAATGTGGGAGGGCCTTTTTTGCTCCTCAATAATGTTTCCTCATGAAAGGGGCCTCGCGGACAAAACTACGCCTAATTTTGGTCACGCAACGCCACTGAACTAAAAGTGCTTAGAAGAACCCTTATTTCGTAAAAGACAACAAAATCCTTAATGCACAACTTATTTAAAATCAAAAGTTATGTCTAATTACCAAGTCGTGGCCACCTATTCGAATTTTTAAAATTTGTTGAAAATTTTTGAACTAACGCTGTATAATACAAATTTGTATTATTCTGATTTAATGTTTTTTAAAGCAGTTTCAACTAACTTACTTTTAAATAAATTTAGACGAATCAAAGTGAATTTCTAAAATATAATAGTATTTATTTTTTTTTATCTTACCGCTAACTTCAAGTTTGTTGCAAGGATATTTAAATGGCATCTAAAATTTTACATATATTTTGCATTTTAATTAGGGCAAATATACAACAATGTGTGAATAAAAAAATTATTTGCCATACAAAAAGGCTTGTTTTAATTGTGTAGAACAGGTAACTTAAAATTAAAAAATAAATAGATAAAAAATTGAATAGGAATTTTTATTTAAAAGCCATTTGCCTAGGTAAATGCCTTTGCCGTGGTCCTTGTTAGGAAAATGACTGTGATATATTTGATAATATATTAGGCGTTCAGTGTGTTTTGCAGACTACAGTAAAAAGCAAAAGCACGTGTAATTTAATTGGTTCAAAGCACTATAGACGGTCATGCAAAACTGTCACATTGGGGTGGTAATGGTTAGTTTTTGTTAGTTAATTTTTTTCTTAGTTTGCTTTATTAAGAAAAAAAATTAACTTACCCGAACTAACCATGACCACCCCTAACGTGACAGTTTTGCATGACCGTCTGGTTATGCAAAAATTTCTATTTCCATTTGGCTTAAAATTGCTTAAGCAAATAGAATCAAATGCAAATTAACTAGGCAAATATCATTTGAAAATGAAAATACACCATTTGCCCAGGCAAAAGGCATTTGATTAAACAAAAGCAATTTCCCTAAAATAGTATATTTAATTTTTGTTCACTTACAATTTAAAAATCAACAGACACTTCTTTCTCTTATGTGTATAATACTGTATTTACCGTTTAACTCGATACAAATCTCAACAGACAGAGAAGGACAGACTAAAATTAAATGTTTACTACATTTAAATAATCAGCGAGTTTTGGAGACTTTGTCTAATCGCTACCTGCCAGTATTCAAGACACAAAGTTAATTGAAAGAATCGAGTTGGCACGATGTTTATACACAATATACATATATAGTTGAAAATAGAATTTTAAAGCTAGAAAAACATACAGGGTAATATTTTAAAAATAATAAATTTTGTAACACTTCCGGTTAAACTGGAAGCTGCAGAGGTTCTTCAAAAGGTCAATTATCCGCTTTAAAACCACTCTACATTTAAAACTAATGTCTTTGGAAATAAGAAAGTTATCAGCTATAACATGTCCGCTGGATCACCCGGGACATAAAAATCATAATTAAAACAATTCAATGGCTAAATTGGTCATTCCAAACCGATATAATTTACATACACGTTAGCATACATATTAAGTATTTTTGTTTTAAAAAAGGACAAGTTATTTAAATTGTTTCCATGTACGTACTTTCAATTTTTGTCGTATTTAAAGTATTTATTGCATTACGTCGTAAGACAGGCCTAAATGCATATTTTTATTTTAGTAACGAACTTAAAGTTACCCCTAAATAAAAACAACAACACTATAAGACAAATAAATTAAATATTTAAAGGTCTACCTCAAATTTATTTTCTTTATCAAAAAATAAAAAATAAAAATATATAAAATTAGTTGTAATTGTATAAAGGACCGCAAAATAAAATTTTCAACAATCAAAAATTGGCTAAGAACTTAGTGAGATTATTTCGTTCCTATAGAACTTGACTTTTATTTGAATCAGAAAAATAATAACGACATTTCAGATGATTTGATTATCAATGTTTAATACAAATTAGTTCTATTTTATTTTTCCTCTTAATAAAAAATTTCATATAATTAAATGCAGCATAATATTATTAATATTTTTTACTCAATACATTCGAACCTTCGAGATTTGAACACTAACCTCGTTAATAACAGAACTTGGAGAAAACCAAAATCAACCATACCCGCCTATATGTAAAAGCTAATACCAACTTTTGGTTATATTCGAATTCCGAAAGTTTTTTTCTACAGTAGGTAATAGTAGCTAGGAAACAAATAAATATAAAAAGTAGGAATTTTAATTTTAAAAACATAAAAACACAAAAAGTTGGGGAAATGCCAATTTTTTTAAACCCTACTTTTGCGTTTTAAATTGATAACAATAACCAAGTTTTACAGCAAATAAAATACCTAAATATGAAACCTTTACATTAAATTAACATCGTTAACATGGCAAACGAATATATTAATTTTTATGAAAAGGAAATTTATTACTTTTATCCAACACTTACATATAATATCTACATAATTGATCAGATTTTGAGGATATAAAGTGTACTATAAGTCACTAGTGAGCTAAAGTACCCTTTAGCTTACTAGTGAATTATAGACAATACAAAAATTTTGTTGCTGGTGTTGACAATGACAAGTAACAAATAATGGATGACGTTTTCAAATTATTTTCGATATTAAAAACGATTTATACGAAAGTGTTGGATAAAATTTTGTATTAGACACGTGAGTTATTACATATAAGTCACTTAAGAAAATTACCTCTCTCGCCCTTCGGGCTCGAGAGTTAAACTTTTTTGCGTGACTTATATGTAATATAACTCACTTATCTAATAAATAACTATTATTTTGCAAATGTTGCAATAGTTGTATTTTATAACTTTAATGAGCCATTAAAAAAAGTATTTATTTTATTATTGACAGTTCTTGGACTTTGACCTAAGCATTTTTTTACCTTTTTGCGTTTCTAAATTATTCACTATCAAAAACCGGTTAATTATTTGTTTAACCTGATTTAAAAAAAATAAAATCATTTTTTTTGTATTTAAAAAGGAAAATATTTTTATAATAAATATGGAACTACTGTAACTTGTATGTAGAGTTGCGGCCGAGACGAGAAAATATCGTATCTCAACTCGTGTCGTCAAAACAATAGATGGATTTTCACGTTTTTTAAAAATTTCTAAACGAGAGGACGCTCTTCTCACACCAAGAATTTCTCGTTTCTTGGCCAAGAACTAAGTATTTTGGGTTTTTAATACTGCTTTCTTTTGAAACATTAAAGAAAGATATATGGAAAAACAAACAGAAAGTTCCAAGGGCATTTTTAAACACTTGTGTGCTTTAAAATTTGATTAGAAAACTTATGATACACATACAATTATTATTAACAAACCGTTAAAAAAAAGTGTGTTGCTAAAAAAGTATGCCACAGTTTATTTTTTTCGTGGTAGCGAAAAAACATGTTATTAAAAATACGATTTTAAAATTAACCAATTTTGATAAATTACAATATACGAAGGCTTTTGTAGAATCTTTACAACAGCCCAAAAAGGCTTTTATAAAGCCCAAGTACTACTAGATACCATGAGTTCCGGTAAATGCTGATATTTGTTTAAAACCTAAGTACTGGCGTATTTTAGGTTTCCCAATTTAAGTACACACAAAAAGAAATGTCTTAATTTAAATCAATTTGCTTTAACTTATGACACGTTGTGAGTTGTATATAACGAGAAGAATATATATATTCTTAGTCTATATTTTTAGGTATGATATTTTTGAACATATTTTTTGGCATAAGCATAAAAATAGATTCATTCAATTACACATACCCACAAAAAAGTTGGTGGTCCGAAAGACTAGACCATGGTATCTTATTGTTTTTGGGGTCGCTGAATCCGAATCTGGGGTTTGTTTAACCCCATTAGGTCAGGGTCAAGGGCTTTTCAAGGTCAGATCATCAAAATTCATCAAAAAGGGACCACAATCGTGGTATTTTTATGTTTTTAAATCGCTGAATCCGAACCCGAGGTCAGTTTGATACCATTAGGTCATGATCAGGGTCATTTTAAGGACAAATCACAGAATTATATTGAAAATAGACCACAGTCATGGTATATTTATTTTTGGGGTGTTAAATCCAAATCAGTGGTCAAATTGATCCTTTGAGGTTAAGATCAAGGTCATATCAAGGTCAAATCATCAGAAGTTATTGTAAATGTACAAAAATCATGATATTTTAAGGTTTTTGAGTCGCTAAATCCAAATCAGTAGTCAAATTGACCCTTCCGGATTCGGATTAAGCGACTCGAAAAACATAAGGTACGACGTTTGTGGTCTATTTTGAATGAATTTTGATAATTGGACCTTGAAATGACCTTGAACATGACCTGATGGGGCCAAACTGACTTCGAATTCGGATTTAGCGATCCCAAAATCATAAAGATACTACGTTTGTGGTTATTTTTGATGATATTTAATGATTTGACCTTAAAATAATCTTGACCCTGACCTGATGGGGTCAAACCGACACCAGATTCGGATTCAGCGACCCTAAAAATATAAAAATAGCATGGTCTAGTTCTTCGGACCAACAACTTTTTTTTGTGGGTCTGTGTTATTCATAATTTTTAAACTTAAAAATGTTAATGCTTTCTTTGTGGATAATATTTTCTCGACGCGGTTATTCAAAGTAAAATTTGTTTTAAGTAGAGACTAGCAATATAACATTGTCTTGGCTAAAGATATTTAAGTTTTTCTTAAAGTTTAGATTTTCTTAAATATAGCTTATCTTATTATCTTTAAAATTGTGTCTTATGTCAAGAATATATACTTCTTGGAAAAATATATAGTAAAAATATTATAGTTAATAAGAAAAAAACTATCATTTTTTAGAGCAAGAGTATTGTTTTTCTCCAAGAAAAATTGTTTTACATTAAAAATATATTTTCAGGAAAATCCATATTCTATTTGCAAGTATTTTATTTTTTGTGTGTATTAGGCAGTTTATTAACGCGTGATTAAAGCCTCGAAAGTTTAGAACACTCTGGAGATAAAGAAACAAACAAAGTGACAGTTTGAGGCTTCCAAATATTGTACAGGGATGTAAAAGAGAAGTAATAGAGTTGCTTTATGAAAAGCTACTATAGGAGAAATTATATTAGCTAATTTGTCGGACTAGTAACAACATCGCCGCAAGCGGCGCTTTTTCGTGGACCGAAACTGGCGATTCCCAGAAGCGTTTTTTTGGCGCTCATCGTGAGTAGTGCAGTGTTTACCGGGGTACAGACGGTAATGCAAAATTGACACAATTGCATGAAAAGTCAATGTATTTTGTAATACACACAATCACAGTTGTGCGCAAGCGTTGACTTTTATGCAAATGTGATAGTTTTGCATCATGTATTTAGGTTTTGAGAAATATTGAGTAGACAGTTTACAAATAATAATTATTAATTATTTATTACTTTGTATGTTATTAAAATAGTTTTATTTGATTTCTTTGCGCCACAATTATTTTTATTATTGGAGGCACTCGTGATTTTTCCCTATATCAGGACACACCAAAACTCCTGCTGGCCTTGGTCAGCTTATTGATTTCTATTAACTTACAGGAAATGGATTTATAAAATGTACACATTTTTTGATTTAAAAATTATTTAAATTGCATTTAAAACACAATCGGATATTTAGTGCTTTTTAAATTTAAAACATTTGTACATTTCGTCAAATATAAAAATCTCTGATTTAAGTGAAGTTTAATCTCGCTAAGTCAAAATTATATTTTATTATGAGAGGAGGAAAACAGACAAGACAAAATAAGACAAAACGAAATGAAAGAGTGGTCTCTGTTCCATCTCACTGAGACGAAGTATAATATTTAATTATGAAAGAAAGGAAACCGGATAAAATAAAACAATACCGGGCGTTCGGAAAATGCGTTAGGAAATTTAAAGCGGTTATTCTAAATGAAAAATAATGTTAGTAAGTCTATTGACAAAAAAGGTCGAAATATGCTTGGTTACCAAGTTACAGAGGTTAAAAGTTCAATTTTTATTTTTGTTTTTTCGCCATATTGCATTTATTTTTTAACCAATCTAGTTGCTCACAAATGAAGCTTTGCAGATTCGAAAATTTTAAGATAGCGTTACTTTTTTTAATACCGCCAGAGGGCACTTTTACATTATAATTTTGTATTTTGACTGATATCGCAAAGCTGGGGGCGCCATTTTATAGACAATTAAGAACCTAAAAATAAGTTTCTCTTAATTAAAGTCGATAAACCCAACCGTTTAGGCACCAATCGACATCAAAGTTTTCACCAATTTCAATTAAATAACCTACATACATACAGGGTAACCAGTAACTCAACCGACAAACTGCAACATTGCAAAATAATCCCTTAAAATTTCCTAACGCATTTTCCGAACATCTTGTATATGACGAAACGGTTGAGAGGCGATCTCGCTGAGACGAGAGAACCATTTTCAAAGGGGTCGTCGAGAGGGGACTAGAAGATAGCTAAGTTTTGCTACGTACCTTAGATTGCATGGGATCTAATATCTGGTTTTTAACGTCTTTTTTATTTAGGCAAATATTTTTTCGCTCTAAAAACCTACCGTAATCATTTTGTTAACCAAGGATATTATTAAAAGCAATTCGTCATGACACAGTATTCGTTACCCAAAAAGAACCAAAATTAAATAAGAAGCGGCATTGATTAATAGACTGCGGTGATTACAGCTATTTTATTTAATGATTTTATCTAACTGAATAAAATTATAGCGAAGTTTCGGAATATTTTTAACACAAATTTATGTCTGCTAAACAGCACGCGATATGTCTACCGCTCTTGGCTTCTTTTAAATTATTTTTGGCTTTATCACGCTATACGGTGAAACCGAATCATATGTCGGTGACTAGAATATATTGCCCTAAAGATTTTATAACGGGCATGACACGTTAAGAAATTTATTTACATAATTTTAAAAAGTGTTGAATGAAAGTTTTTCGTGTATAGAAATCAAAGTTGCAACTGGGGCGTGGCGAAATAAATACAAGGAAGTTATTTCAAAAACTGATATTTAACACATTGAATGGTAATCAGCAAAATGTGCATAATATTCTTGAGGTTAAGAGTGTGACCTTTTCAAAGGTTTTGGATAGAGTATATTATGGGCTGCTAGTTGCCAAGTGTGCACTGTAAAGTTCTAAACCACACACATTTATAAAAGGATGAGATCCTGCTTGATTAAATAACTCTTTGCAAATAATATAATTTGTGACGGCACTTAAAGAAAACATATTTAATTTTATAATCAAAAATTTAAAAGTAGAACACTAAATATTAATTTGAAATTAAAATTGGCAGAAGTAGGAAACTAAACATTATTTTAAAAATAAC
This sequence comes from Listronotus bonariensis, assembly GCA_014170235.1. NCBI lineage: Eukaryota > Metazoa > Arthropoda > Insecta > Coleoptera > Curculionidae > Listronotus > Listronotus bonariensis. The sequence continues at coordinate 44,915 of JACEGR010004245.1, forward strand.
TTCTCAAAAACGTTAAGGTGTTGTATACCTTGTGCAATATGTGCATAAAAAGCTGCTGATCGGGCTTATTTAGATTACCGACTTTTGCTATTATTTTGGCACCGTCGCGTCAGTAGTAATATATATGTATTATATCATCATATAAAGACAGACATATTTTGGCACTTTATCATCCAAATCGGAATACAGGCTTCTGCAGGCAAACTTCCATAAATGTGAATCAGCCTTAGGATCTAGAAAATACTTTTTTCTTAAAAAAACGCATGAATTCAATTCCGTTAAGTTCATGCGGGATCCAGTTTATTTAACGAACAGGATTATTCCCGCACATGGCATGCGGGATCCCAGTATTGCATTTCCTTAGTATGAATAGTCAATCAATTAATTATTCAATAAATTAAACTGCCTTAACATAGTAAAATGCATTCGATATAAAAATTCCATTTATGCTTGAGCATTCTATTTTGCATACCAAATATATTTCTTGTCTTTGATTTTAATAACTAAATGCATATTTAATAGCTATATGATAATATAAAACGATTTAAAACTATTTAACTAAATAAATAATATTAGCGTTGCTTTATTAACAAAAGAGAATCTAGTGGTTTAAGATTTATTTTATTATTGATTAAATTTTTACCATACCATTTAAAATTGCCAGTAAAAGTTATTTTATTTTGATTTACGCATATTCGATACTAATGAATACACAAAACATTGCAAATTGTCGCCAACTCAGGAAGATTGTAGGAGAACAGATTATTGCGTTACAAATGCTGAACTAACTGGTCGAAAATATGGTAAAAAAGGATATAGAAGATTATAAAATATGACAGGTTTGAGTTCTGGAATGTCAAAAAATAAAACCATGTCTCAAATTCCCGGCCGTAGGAACTTGCAGAAGTAAAGATTTTAATTGTAAACCGTATATTGGCGAATAAAAAGTTTTATTTTTTCGATCAGATCGCAATGGGCCATTACTCTAACTGCAGAACATCAAATATATAAGCTTTAATAATGCAAGAATTTAACAAAAAAATGGTGTTTAATCCCGATTCTGTTTCGAAATGCATCTTATACCATACCTTAGAATACCCTCAATCTGATTTTCCGATTTGGGCTACTTTATGTAACTAAAGCCATTTCTTTACCATGGCTACCCAGATATCCTAAATTATTCTAAAAAGCCTGTATAATGTCTCATACAATATCGCTAACATCCTTCTCAACCGTCTTTTCGAAAGTAATGGCCCTTTTTTTCTTGCTCTACTCTACATATAGTATATACTTTTTGATAAAAGATTAACGGTAGTATTTTGAAAGATGGGCCCATTTTTACTCTTCAAACATTTTTGGACACAATTCCCAAAACACTAAATATTTTTGGCGTTTTTTGACCTGGCATTAAGAAATTGGCTAAATATTAAATAAATTTATTTTAATAAGTTTAAAAAATTATAAAAATTTACAAAAAAAAAAATAAAGAATAAAACTTTTGTGTTTTATCACAATGTAAATAAGGGGTATTATTTATTGGGTTAAGGTGAAAAAAAAACATATTCGTAATAAAATAAATAATGGGTAATTGTTTAGAAACTGTCAGCAACTCCGATTTTGACCAAATTTGGTATACGGGGGTTTTTGGGTCGCTTAAGCTATGCATTAATTGCCCCGGCGCAGTCGCCATAATTGAAAACGACAAAAGTGAAGCTACGCAATTTAATTAAAAAAAAGTGTAAAATACGTAAAAACAAGGTTTTAAAAGGTAAAAATCAAATATTGTGTACCAGTTTAACTTAAAATCAACAATTGTATGCAAAAAAAATGGGGTGGCTCGGGAATAAAACGTTTTCGACTAAATTTTTTTCAGATTCGTTATCAGCGCCCCAAAAACCCTCGTATACCAAATTCGGTCAAAATCATAGTTGCGGACAGTTTCTAGACAATTACCAAATAATGTATATGTAACTTTTTTTTACCTTAAAAGCTAAATGGACTACTGAGAGCACAACTCTGTTATTGTTATTAAATTATAACCTTCAAAAATACAAATGACCTTGTAAGCCATTAAACTAATTATTTTGTCTACGTTTACGGTAAATATAGGCATACATAATGTGTTAAATTTATTGTTTGTTTATTGACTAGTAGAATCGTACCTATAATGAATAAAGTTATAAACTAACTATATTTTTAAAATACGTAGTTAACTTATATATATATATATATATATATATATATATATATATATATATATATATATATATATATATATATATATATATATATATATATATATATAAAATTTTCTCTTATCCTATTAAAGAAAATTTAGTTAACATTTTAGCGCTTTTAAGATACTTAGAAGCATTGAAAAATTATAACAAAAAGAAAATTTTAATAGAATCTACCTTACTTACGGTTAACTGCGTATATTATGTTACATTTCTAAAAACTAAACCATGCTATCATTTTTATTTTTATTTTTTACTAGAAATGATACAGTTTTCAGAAACTATTATTTATTATAAGCTCCTTTTAAATGCAAATAATTTGCCTATTTTAAATGGAATGTATATTATATTAAATTTTTGAATTTTAGTAATAAGTAAATAATAGTTTAAAAAACTAAAAACACGCTTTTATATGCAACCGAACTAAAAATTAGAAAATAATTTTTCATTACAAAGAGTTTATCACTTCATCTATGAGGGAAAAGTTATGAAAAAATAGTAAAATGCACCCCACGCTTTTTACTCTGAAGTGACAAACTCTTTGTAATGAAAAATTATTTTCTAATTTTAGTTCGGTTCCATATAAAAGCGTGTTTTTTTTAGTTTTTTTAAACTGTTATTTATTTTTCATTTTTTAGTTCGATATATCAATTAGTTTTTTAAAAATAAATGCTCCAGTTTATTCACTAAAAAATTCCTTCGCCATTTTGTCAAGAGTAGTATTTGGACACTTATTTATCCTGACGGTCCTAATCAGGATAACGGGATACTGTTTTTAAATTATTGCATTGTCATCGGTCCTTGATACGTGTGCAAAGTTTCAAAGAAATTGAATCGCTGGAAGTTGGTAAAAATTAGGCTCAAATATTCCGTTACATAGATAGATAGATAGATAGATGGATAGATAGATAGATAGGTACAACCCAAGCTAATAAAAGCGTGTTAAAATAGGATAAGTTTATTATAAAAATTTTATATAAAAAATTTAATGTTTTTAAGATACCTATGTACTTAAGATTTTTAAATATTTTATCGGAAAAAGAAAATTTAATTTTCAGAAATACGTATTACATGCAGTATTTTTTCAAAGCATCCGCCCATGTCCATTAAAAATATTTTTGAAATATACTTATAACGTTTTTGTACTAGAGACCGAGGGTTTTGTGGTGCGCCATCTTCGATAACATTTGTAAAAAAATATAATCCTTATAAAAATTAGTGCTTGGTTCTAAACGAAAATAGCAAGAGTTAGTTTTATTATAAGTCAAGGATATAAGGATAAAAATATTATTATGAACTTTAAAAATATGTGTTTAGTTTAGAGAATTGTAGAAAGTTAGAATAATTTAATTTAGTTTTAATACATTATTTAAATAATTATTGACTTTACTTTTTCCAAGTTCCTTTAACACTTACGAAGGTTTCTGAAAACGCTTAAGTTAACTATTTAGAACTTTTATTGTATCCTGTACTAAAAGAATTTACCAAACAATTATGTAGCTTTCTGGACTTTTCTACGTTATTAGTAGGGGAGGCGAAAAACCTTTGGCAGTCAGGATAATTTCAATCGTTGTGCTGTTAACTTGTAGACATTGACATATAAAATTTTGTCGTAGTTGTTACCATGGTTACGTTCCATTGTTATTGAAAATGTATAAAATGACGATATGTGTTTTTATACCAGGAGTTTCAAAACAACGTAATAAAATTTTAAAAAGAAAAAAAATGCGAATACTCCTTTTAATAAGAATCAGATACGTTGTATATTTTAACGCTTTAGCTTCTATAAGTCATGTAAATTTGATATGCGTGGGTCTGTAACATAGGCTTTACACCTAATTACCTTTAATTGTTTAAGTTATATAAGCATATTGTATGCATATATTTATCTTAAAATCTTAATCATCTAATTTAAAGCCATTATATTAAACTCTGGCATGCCTTCAAATAGTAAATCAGGGAAAGTAAAAGCTATTTTAATAAAAAAACTACTTTTGGATCTCATTTTGCAGCTTTTAATTCACCCCGATTGCGCTAGTTTACATATTATTTTTATTTTTTATTTGATAAAATTGTCCATTAAATTGCAAAAGTGGAGTCATTTTTTTCATAGGAACAATAAAAACAATGCTGAAATAAGAAAAGCAATGTTTTTGGTAAGTGGGGACCTTTTTTTATTGTTATCAAAACTTTTTTGGGCCCCTTAACTCATTGTGATACGGGGCCCCTCCAAGGCACGCTACGCCATTGTTTTTTAAGCCAACATTAGCGTCCAACATCGGTTACTGAATAGTTAAGAAATGTATCTGAAGACACATTTCATTATCGAGGTTTATGGAACCAAAACATACCTTAACTGTTACAGAAAGAGAAAGAAATAATTGTTAAAAATTGCCTAATTTGATATTCCGATTACATCGTGAAATCTCTAATTTTAGTAAATGTAAAAAACGTAGTGCGGGTATTTTTTCTCGTAAATTTAAAATTAAATAATTATTTGATTTATAGATTTGAACTGTTTGCCTCTACGGTACAAATATACAGAATGTTTGTAAGCTGTGATGCCAAACTCCTTTGGTGGTACTTATGGGATTATGGAGCTGATTCAACACTAACCTTCTTAAATTTATATAAACGACTGGCTATAAAAGTGTGTGTGTAATTCAGCTTTTATGTTTCTATTTTTTTTTGTATCGTGTTTAGTTTAAGAGAAAAACATAACATCAATTTAATTGCATATTCCTGGACCATAAAAGAAACACTGCAGAAACACTTAGTTTTAAAAATTATTATAGGTTTTATATTTTCTTGTTAACAATTATGCAACAACAACAATATAACTAATTTAATATTGTGATATCCAGCCTAACAAATTTCACTAAAATAAATGTTTTCAAAATTTTACAATTTTTTGAAAAGTTTAACGCACTGTATCTTAAGAACAAAAAGTTTGCAGACCTATATCTATATTTCTTACTTTAATAAGAGGATTACCATAGCAGTTTGGTACCACAAATCACGATCAACCTGTAGATATAGGGTGATTAAACCGTCTCATCACTATTGCTTACTTCTCTATTGTATTATTTTTCCCGCTGATTAACGTGATTCCAACAGAAAAACAATTGAACATCGAGTTTTCGATTTATTGAAAAAAGTGTATTTTTTTAATGACCCTCCCTGTATATTATATTACCATTTAAAAAATCTATTAAAGAGCTTAAAAAATTCTACATGTAATACGTTCAGTTTTTAAGAGTTTCGAAATAGGGCCATACTCAGAAGTTTGATAGTAAACTGGCAGTTTTTATATAAAGCACCCTGTATATTAATTATCAATAAATAGATCTGTTAAAGAGCTTTCAGAAATTACCACATTTTATCTGTCTATCTTTTTTAGCGTGGCTATTTTTTATTTCGGTGAAAATAATTTAATTATAACGAAAAATATACTGGTTAAGCAAATAGGTATTAAGATATCGGCCAGTAAAGCAACAAAAAGAATGTATGTGACTAATCCAATCAGTAATATTTACATGCAGGTATTCACGTTAAATTGTCTCTTTTCCTCACATTTTCTATGTGTTATGTTATTTAGCTGATTCTGTATAATCCGACACTATATTCAAACAATTTCCACAAACCAAAATAATAATCGTATTTGTTTGACATACATATTTAAAAGTCTATAGCCGCTTCCCCCACCGATGAAAACGTATACATTATATTATATTTTTTTCTTCTTATCTTCTAAACTTTGCAACCCAATGGGTCTCTGTATCTGGGGCCTTTTTTTTCTCTTCAAAAATATTTATGAAAGAAAAAAAATAATGTGAAATACTTCAATAAAGGACTTAGTAATGTATTGTGAAAGTGGGAACATTTTTTCTTTTTTTTGCACTTAAATTTTTTTATACCTCTATTTACATTTTCTTTTAGGGGTGGCCAATAATTTTTTGCACCAGGGTGCAAGTTACCGTAGAAACGGCCCTGATGGAAATTTAACATAATTTTAGGATTTGGATGGTGATCTTTCCAAATTCCAAAACCATAAGAGATAGACATATCAAATGTGATATTTTTTTAAAGTTCTTTAAAATATCTATTTAATAGTAATGCAATATACAGGGCTTTTTATTTAAAATATGCCAGTATACTATTAAATTCCTAAAGGTGGCCATTTTTCTGAAACTATCAAAAATTGGATATATTACATGCCGACTTTTTTAAGCTCTTTAAAAGATCTTTCTAATGGTGATATCATTTACAGAGTGTTCCCTTTAAAAAAAGAGTACAATTTTCACAATAAATTTAAAACCCGATGTTTATTTGTTGCAGCACGTTGATCAGCGGAAAAAATACTCCAACTTCACTGATTTAATTTAAAATTTCGTATATTTTCAAATAATAAAATAGTTAGCAATAGTGCCGACGTGATCAACTTGTATTTTATTAAAGACAGTTATATAATTGTCTTTGATTTTTATGTAAAATAAGAAAACATACCTGAAACCCACGTTCCGTTGAAACTTTTTGGATTGTATTTATAACTTAAAAGATCTTCTAAATTTAAAGTTTCTTTAACTAGCTCACTTGCTTCACTTTTATGGTCTGATCCATTTTGTAATAAAATAATGGCGGCTATGATTAAAGCTAATACTATGGCACCAAATACTGCAGCTATTAACCAGTTCCTTTTTTCCGTTTGCCTTTTGATAGTATTAGATCCTGAAACAATAAAAAGAAAAAATATTAAAATACTAACTTATTAACTTTTGGTTAAAACTTCGGTCCGTATACAACACATAAAGTTCTCGCTAGTAGAGAACATGCCACGGCGTCACCACTTCTGTCCCACTTTCAATTATTCTCCTTTTTGTTGTTCACACACGATGTAAACGACGCGTTTAGCCAGCGATAGTTGATTGCTGTCTTTATTTGTATGACGCTTGTGGCATCTTTGTAACTGGTTTTTAGTCTCGTATAGTCGAGAAGTTGATTTTCTTCTAAAAATAGTTATATACAAGTCTCCTAAAAATATAGTTGATGGCTTAAACGATCCGAAATGGCATTTAAAAAATAGGTATTTTTATTTTTTCTGCAAAAAAAATTAAAATTGTTATTAGAGGAACTGCCGGTAATTTGGAATACTTGGATATCGAAATAACTATTAAGGCCATATACAATGTTTTTTCTCATAAACATAACTTCGTAAGACCCACTAAGCCACCAAGCATTTAAAACAGGACGCCATTTTGAGATTCCGGCTACTAGCCCCGACGAAACGAAAATACTGATTGGAAAACTTTTTAGTAAGTATGCAACCCATGATAATATTTACTGTAATACGTAAAATATTTTTCCCACGACCACATATAAAAATGACATAAAACGCACTACTTGATCCTTTAGAAAACGAATAATATCACACGCGTGTTAAAAAATCTACTTTTCAACACTAATGTTGAAAAGTATATATAACAGATGTTTAATTTCCGTTAAAAAGATATTTACAGTATATTTTTAACAAACTAAAGGTTTTGACTTACCAGTACTAACACACATTATCTTTTTTTCAAATTATATTCATTTTAATTTTATGTTTAAGGGATTATTAGTTTATTTGTAGACATTATTTTATAGCAAATGCTTTTAATAATAATAGGCAACCCATTAAACAATGGAAGTGTCTAAAGATTTAAATGCCAAAATAGGGATCTCGATTTGTAAAATTTTAACCTAACCACAAAATGGCAAGCGATTTTTTTCTGAATAAATCATACCTTGTTAGAAAAAGGCTAATATTTGGTAAAATAAAAATGAAATTGCCATTAAATTAGAGTTGAAATTTAATTTAATCCATTTTAGGATTAATTTTTGTTTAGTTTTAGTGATAAGGTGTTTTTACGCAATTTGAAAAACTTAATTAAAGAAATTACAGTGCTTACACTTTTGTAAGGAAACTAAAATAAAAATACACAATACTTACAGGCTTTTACATACAATTAAAGGTAATTTCTTTATTTGGATTTTATGGCATTGACATTGATTTACGTCTAAGCTTTTGTCGGATTATCTTGTCTGTGTTTAAATTAATGATATAAAAAGCTAACTTAGGATTTTTGGTATCATAATATTTTTTGGTCGTAGGAAAAATATTATACATGACTAGTGCCACTCGTGGTATTGTCGCACGAGGCAATAGCCACTCGTGTGAAATATATCACATAGTGTAATTATTCAATCTGTAAAATAACCTTTTTAGTTTATGATTTAACTTTGATTTTGTAAATATTTCTAGAATTAAAAATTTAAAATGCCATTTTAGGTTAGGATAGTATGTTGTTAATTTGGAATACTAAGGGTTGTATGTTTTTTAGTAATGATGAATTTGAGATGGTGCTCAAGACTACAAAAAAAAATGGATGGAAAAAGAAGGAAATGGCCGCTACTAAAACATATTAGTTGCTAAGATAAAGTGTTAGCAGTATGTTTATAAAAAATGTGAATATAATTTGGAATACACGTAATACTACATTCCAAATACCTGCACTTTAAGTGAATTGATATAATTACTAATTTGTGATTGTTTTGTTTTTTTTATAAAGTTCCTGGATCTTGTTCTTTTTGATAGTGATAAATATTAAAGTTTAATAATTTTTTACAAAGGAAATGTACTTTTTATCAAGCCATCTTTCTTTTATTTAATTTTATTCTAAAAAACAAGGTGGTATTCCAAATATGCTGCAGTTCCTCTAATAAAACACGGAGAACAAAAATAACCGTCCAGGTTTTTGCAAAAATCTTCAAAAGTATAAGTGATAGCTTAAATACTATAAAAGTTTTTTAAAGAACAGAAAATTTTAGTAAAAAAGTTCTTTATTTCCGAAATTGTAGCTCCAAAAATTATAATTTTTATATAATTATAACGTTGAAAAACGGCTTTTGCGCGGCGATTTCGAAATGCGCGATCCGCCACTGTAGTGAGCATATGTTTTAAATTATTTATTTGTATAATACAATTAAATAATAATTAAAAAATTTAAAAATTCTGTTGTCATCTAGACTTCTAGACACTTCAGAGAATATGATATCGTAATAATAAAAGTTGTATTAACATTTCTTAAAAAGTTATTCATTTGTTAATTATTATTTTTTACGGGTTTTCGGTTGTCATAAAGGCGGTATAAAAGTTTAAGTAATTAATCTATAAAATGTTTTCTTCGTGGAACTTTTCTTACTTAGACACTAAATAAAGTAATTTATTTTTTGATCTTTTGGTTTATTATTTTGTTCATTTTGATTTTTTTAAATTAAACAAAAATAAGACATTTTTAAAGTAATATCAATTTAAAAAGTTCTAATTACCAAAATAATAAACTGAAAACTGAAAAAATGTATAACTTTATTAAGTGTCTAAATAGGAACAGCTCCACAAAGCAAACAAATTATATATCAATTATTTAAAATTTTATACCGCCTTTTATTTTCATAAATCCTTGACCCTATGACAACCGAAATCCGTAAAAAAACAAATAATTAACAAACGAATTTTAAAAATGTTGATACAGCTTTTATTATCGCGGAATCAAATTCTCTTAAGGGTCTAGATGACACAAGAATTTTTTTCTGATATTTAAAATTATTATTTAATTGCACAAATAAATTATTTAAAATCTATGCCAACTACAGTAACGGATCTCGCATGCCGAAACAGCAGCGCGGGAAGTCAATTTTCAACGTTAAAAAAATGATAAATATTGGAGCTACAATTCCAGAACTCGGGAACCTTCTTTGCTAAAATTTCCTGCTCTTTTGAAACTTTTATAATATTTAAGCAATCACTCATATACTTTTTGAGATTTTGGCAACAAGCTAGACGGCTATTTTTTCTCAGTTTTTTGTTAATAATATTTTTTTTGCTGGAAAAATAAAAAATACGCTTTTTTCTATATGCCATTCCAGATCTTTTAAGCCGTATTTTTAGGACACCTGTAACTATTTTTCGCAGAAAATTAACTTCTTGACTAGACTAATTAGATGCTTTATTTGTATTTTTTTGTGAATTAAAAAAATTATAAATAATTTTAAAAAATTCGGGATTTGTTGATAAAATCTAATCAAATTCTCAAAAAAATACAAATAGAGGATTCCTTTTTTTTTAAACTTGAAATATCTCTGAGGCAGGGAGATCCTAATGTTTTTCTTTTTAAATTAAAGAAATCTTGGTACGACCTTGGTTTAATGTCGTATCTTATGAGTTATAATTCAAATAATTGCCATGCTGAATGTTTTGTATGATTTTGCGAAAAAATACTCAATATGGCACTTTTAACCGATTTTAAAAAAAGGAGGTTCCTAATTCACCTGAATGGTTCTTTTACGTGTACGTTACTCGATTACTTCGGCGTTTGTGGACCGATTTTAAAACTTCTTTTTTTTATTGTAACAAGTGCAATTCCGCGGTGGTCTCATAAAAAATACCAAGTCAGGATCGCAAGAGAGAAAGGTTCTAGACTTATTTCTTTTTCTTTCTGCTGTACATTGTTCGTGCGGCAAAGCTGCCTCTAGACAGGTATATGCTCAGATAATAAAGAAAAAATAAGAGATCAGGGCGCATTTAGAATAACCTTGGGGTAAAATTTACTCTTTTGACCAAAGTAAAAGAGTTACTAGTATTGTGTTTTAGTGTATGTTTACCGATTTAATAGTAATAATAATAAACTTTAAAGCAAAAAATAAATGTGCTAACATTTAATTAGGAGTTTATCTCCGTTTTAACGAAAATAGAACGTAATTTAAACTATTAGAAAACATGTTATAAAATAATATGTTATTTCTCGTGGACAAAATTTTAGCAACTTTTGAAATAAATGTATAATATTCCCATAGAAATAAAACACAAATTAACTTATTATATAATATTATAATTTAGTGTAATATTCTTCTTGTCTTATAACCTTCTGACATCTTCTTGGCATCGCATTCCAGGCATTTTGAAGAGCCTCGAAAAGTTCTTCCAAGTTTCCATAGTTTCTGTCTCGGATTTAGGTGTCCACATATTCTCAATAGGATTTAGCCAGCTTGAATTTGTGTTTTTGCATCATTATCCTGGTAATTTATGGAATTAACAGGCACTTTTTCTTTCTGTAAGGAATTAAATGGCTTATTAGTATGTTTTTATACATGAAGCTGTCCATTACTTCATTTATTCCAAAGATTGGACCCGCATGCCGTATCCCAAATAATTTCTCCAAACTTGTATACAACCACCTTCACGTTTCACAGTAGGTAAAATATATTTTTATTAAATCTTTTAACTACCGGCGCCTCACATAATTAATTCGGTTATTTTTAAACAAATTGTATTAGGACTCATGCCTATATGCCACTTTTTTCCATTCTTCATAAATTTAGTTATGATAATTTCTAGCGAACTCCAATCGGGCCTTCATATTTTTTTAATAGCAATAGTTCTTTTGCCAATTTGCGTCCAAACAATCCAGCATCAAATAATCTTCTTTTCACAGTTCTTGAACCAACATTAACAATACCAAAACTTTGAGGTTCGGTGAAAATTTGTGTCGCTGGCATAAACGGATTTTTCTTCGCTATCAGCAAAATATTTTTGTTATCCCTTCTTGTGATTTTCTTGCGTTTTCCTGAATTTTTTTTTGCTCTTGACGATCCCTTCTGTTGAAATCGTTTTATATTTGCGAGACAACAGACTTATTCAAAAACAAACTTTGGGTAATTCCAGTTTGCTTTTTTCTGTTTGGATATCAAGCTATAATAATATCCCTAATAGTCCAATTAAATTGAGCCTGAAATCACAATTTGGGGGAGTGAATGAATTTTTGACATAAGTTACTTTAAAGTGTCTACAAACAAAAAAAATTAAAAAAAATTTCAACCCTCCGGGGAAGGGTGGAAAAAAATAAATAAAGTGTTTTCTTGCAATTACTTTAAAACGGTTGGACCTACAAAAAAAATTCTTAACAAAAGTTGTAACACTAAAAATAATAAATTAAAATGGTCTCTATCATTTTTTTCCCCAGATGACATTAGGGTTGCTAAAACTTAAGGGATGATAATTTCAATTAAAAAAAATATATCTGTTTAACAAATTCATGAATTTGCATTTATTTTTGACATAATTACCCTTAGAGAGTCTACAAAGGAAGTGTGGAAGAGATTTTGTTTCAACCCCCGGAGAGGGGTTAAAAAAATGTATGTGTTTTTGGAATTATTTTAAAATGGTGAGAGTTAGAGAAAAAAGTTTTTAACAAAAGCTGTACAGCTAAAAATTCTACATCAAAATGGTTCCTATCATTTTTTCTCCAGATGACATTAGGGTGGCTTAAACTTAAGGGATGATAATTTTAATTAAAAAAATTATAACTATTTAAAAACTTCATGTATTTGCATTTTTTTGACATAATTAACTTTAGAGTGTCCGAAAACGAAGTGAAGAAGATATTTTGTTTTAACCCCTCTGGAAAGGGGTTGAAAAAGGGTAATAATTGTGTTTTATTGGAATTATTTTAAAACGGTTGGAGATAGAAAAAAAGTTCTTGACGAAAGTTTTAGAACTAAAAATTTTACATCGAAACATTTCTCATTATTTTTCCTTAGATGACATAAGGGTGGATAAAACTTAAGGGATGGTAATTTTAATTAAAAAAACATATAACTACATATTTAACAAATTCATGTATTTGCATTTTTTTGTCATTATTACCTATAAAGTGTCTATAAACGAAGTATACAAGAGTTTTTGTTTTAACCGTCCAAAAAGGGGTTGAAAAAAAATAAGATGTTTTCTTGGAACTACCCTCGGAACTACTTTAAAACAATTACGTTAGAGAAAAAAATTCCTAACAAAAGTTTTAAAACTAAAAATTTTACATCGAAATGGTTTTCATCATTTTTTCCTTTAATGACATAAGGGTGGATAAAACTTAAGGGATGACAATTTTAATTAAAAAAATTATAACTATTTAACAAATTCATGTATTTGCATTTTTTGACATAGTTAACTCTAAAGTGTCTATAAACAAAAAATAAAGTTGATTTTGTTTTAACCCCCGGAAAGTGGTTGAAAAAAATAAGTTCAGTGTTTTTTGGAATAACTTTAAAACGGTTGAAGTAAGAGAAAAGAATTCTTTACAAAAGTTGTAAAACTAAAAAAATTACATCGAACTGGTTCTCATCATTTTTTTGCAGATGACATTAGGGTTGCTAACACTTAAGGGATGATAATTTTGTTTAAAAGAAATTATAACTATGTAACAAATTCATTTCTTTTTGGCATAATTAACTTTAGAGTGTCTTAAAGCGAAGTGTAGAAAATATTTTGTTTCAACCACAAGGGGTTAAAAAAAATTAAAAGTTGCTTTCTTGGAATTAATTTAAAATGGTTGAAGTTGAAGAAAAAAATGGTATTTTCACAAAAGAAAAATGGTAGATTTTTATTAAATGGCTTAAAGCAATGAAATTTTCGAACAACCAAAAAAAAGGGCTCTACCGCAAAACAAGTTAAAACAACACAACAAGTTAAAAGTGTTATATCCATTTAGTTTTGGCAAAAGTGTGGCCATAAGAAGTAGGTAATATACCATTTAAACATTCTTTGAGATTAATAAACATAAATTATAAAAAGCTTTTCAACTGTATACTTAAAGAAAATTTTAAAAATTTAAATTTTAAAATTTTTTTTTTAACTTTTAGTGAGTTTTACTATAAGTCGTTATAATTTTTTTATGTTTATTTTATTGTAACAAAAAACTTAACAAAGCATGAACATGCTACAAAGGATTACGGGAAATCGTAAAATCGAAAGTTTTTGTGTTATTTTTTGCAAGTTAATTACATTTTTATTTAAATGCAAAATATGCATTCATTTTTGGTCACGGTAATCGTCTTTATTACTTTCATTCATGCGTAAAATATGGAACACAAAGTTACCGGATGTGTATACAGAATTAGATAACAATGTGCGTGAGTCTAGCCTTTCATGCCGGCTACTTGGAAAGCCACGACATTTTCACGGTAAATTGTTTTTAAATAGAGATACCTCAATTGGTCCAATTAGAATAAGTACCGACTAATGTGGACTTTGAATGGCATTTAAATATTATTTTAAATGGTCGTCAAGAAACTTTGTCTGGAGAAATAAAAAAAATTGTTAAAATAGACCTTACATAGACCAATGGTGATGGGTGATTCATTTGGAGGTACCTACTTTAAAAAAATAAATAAATAAAACATTTAAAAAATTAATTTTATTAGGCAATATTTATTATCATACGGAAGAACTATATCTTACATTTATTTTTTAAAGATAATGCCTTTCAGATGTTGGTCCTAACTGCGCCTGACATGGTCTATTCTTAATTTCCTATTTTCGAGTGCCAAATCGCTTTGTCAGGATCCTCGCGTACACTCGCAGCTACTGCCGCGTAGTATGTGCACAAAGTGCTGGATGTGGCCCATTTGGTCAGGGATTATCCAATATTGAATATTGGAGTTTAAATTTTTGTGATGGTACTGCGAATAGTCGGCTCAGTAGGGCGATTATGCGTGGACAACAGATTTCTTGGATAATGAAGATTTTTTTCATAATACAGTTGAACAAGTTTTAGACGTTGTGCCGGGAGCTAAGTCGTTCCACAATAAATTTCCAAACAGTACTGAACACAAATAGCATGGCAGTTTGAAATGTGGACTCTCTCATCTATCCAAAAATACCTACCAGAAATAGTACATCTACCTCTAAATGAATCACCCGATACAATGGGCTTTCCTCAATTACATATTTGCAACTAAAAAATATGTGTTTTTATTATTTTAAATGCTTTAGGTTTTGGTTATAATTTGGCCATGGTAATTTATAACTCTTTATATGTAAAAAATAATATTGTATTATATTGTACTGTATATTTGAGCCTTTGCGTGATACTTCTCTGCACTGGTATAGTAAACAGGGTGTGTTTGTAAAAACTTACAATGGCTATATTTTCTAAACCAAGGGAAATATTAATAAATAAAAAAATCTGTTTCTATAAAACCTGGGGCGAATATAAATAACGTATTTTTCAAAACACTTTGACCTGCACTCCCAGCAAAAATCTGGCGTGAAATAAATCGTTGCTCCCAGCTACTTAAAAATCTTTAATGGCAACACCCCTCATGTGGCACCTTTCTGAAAAGCTAATGAAAAATTCTTTTCGTTGGTCATAAAAAGTTGGGGTAAAATCAAATACTACTCATATATTTTTTGATTCATAAAGAATATTAGAAAATTTCAAATTTAATTTAAATAAAATTAATTAAAACTTAATCAAAATAAATAAAATAATACTCCCTAAAGAGCTAACTCGCCCCGATAAAAATTTCTGATTAGTTATGTTTCTAAACTATCTCGAAAAAAAAGTTATATTAATTGGTTTTAATTGTTGGGCGCTGGTGCAACAGAGGTAACCAGAACTAATCAGATGTTTTTGGGGACGGTTTAGCTCCACAGAAAGTTTTATTTTAAATAATTAGTAATTTTTAATTAGTTTTATATTAACTTAATTGGATATTTTCTGCTATTTTTTATGAATAATAAATTATATTTTTCTAAAATTTAAGGGTAGTATTTAGTTTTACCCCAACTATTTTACGACCAAAACAAAAAGCATTTTTCATAAGTTTTTCTAAGAAGTGCCACATAAGGGGTGTTGCCATTTTAGATTTTTAAGTGACCGGAGGTGCAGCTTAAGGAGTTGATAGGAGTTTTTCGAAAAATACGTTATTTATTTTCCCCCAGGTTTTACAGAATCGGTATTTTTTTAAATATTTGCCGTGGTTTACAAAATATAGTGATTGTAAGTTTTAAAAACGCACCCTATACATTGTTCTTGCCACACGAAATCTTGTATCTTTTTGCCTTTTGATATAATTTGGGTATGGTGTATTATAGCTCTTTATATATAGAAAATGTTATAGTCAATATCTAGCTACCTAGAACTGCGACCTTTGCCATTCTGTTTTTTGTAATTAAAAGAACCTACAAAAAATATATTTTTTTTAAGTTTATTAAATATAAAATTTTTCGTTTATGGATTTATTAGCTCGTCAAGCAATTTTGAAAGATTAGTATCTAAAGTAACAAAACTCTTATTTGTTAGAAAGCTTAAAATTTTGGAAATAATAATAATGAATTTTAAAAATGTGTGTTTATAAAGTTAGTATTAAAATTTGTTATTCAATCATAATTGTTGTTTAGTCCAGTGTCGGCGAGTACGTGGGTGCTCGGGGACCAATACACCCAAAGAGGCATGTATGGGTGCAATGCACCCATATAAGAATTATGAGAAAAGAACATTTTTAAATTTTTGTATGTCAGAAGTGTTGTGTGGGTGTTTTTTTCTTTGCTTTTCAAGATTTTTATGAGGAAAGAATACATAAATGTGAACGTGGTGACCTATTTTTTCCTTTTGCTTTTCAAATTTTTTTGAGTCATGGCACCGGCAACCATATGAAGACCCAAAACCCGCCGCGCCAGGTTTAGTCTGGCCTAGGATACATAACATACAAATGTGTCAAAGACGAATTAATTTTGCTGAATATATTCTATTATACGCACGATTATAAAGGCATCGGTTATGCGCAGTCAGTCCCAATGATGTATTTTTAAATCAGGTCCAACATATTTAGCAAAATGAATTTGCTTTTAACACATTTCCCAGTTCAGTTCCTTCACTTGCAAGTGATCATGATCACTTCATCACGTGACAGATGCCATTTGAAATATTAATAAACATTCAGAATAAAGTTAGCCACATAAGTTTAAAAAGAATGGTATCAGTTTCACTTTCCTCACTTTGTTTGATCATGTCACGAAAATATACCACTTTAGTTTAAATCAGTTAAAATTTTGACGAATATTAAAAATGACATTTAACATGTGTTAACCATTGGTAGATGCACTTGTAATACGCTTTACGTTATTATATTAGTTTTAATTTGACGGTTATCATAATTTTATTAGGTATTACATTTTGTGACTTTTACATTAATTTAAAACATGTATAAATTAATTACAAATGTGATTTTTGTAAAAAGCATTGTTTATGACAGTTAAAACCATTTTAACAAAACTTGCCTATTTATAATAGCTCCTATATCTTAGACATAATTGTTTTTTAATAAATAGATACCATTGGCATGTTTAAATGTGGCAGACAATGATTCGGTAGTGATACTTGAAGAATTTCAGATCTTCCATTGTCTTTATTTTTTATTATTTACACAACGTTTCGGGCAGTCCTATCTCTGTCCGTTTTTAAGTGTATGTGTACACTTCAAGTCGGACAGAGATATGAGTGCCAGAAACTTTGTGTAAATAGTAAAAATAAAGACCATAAAAGTCCACAATTCTTAAGGTATCACTACTGAATCATTGTCTTCTACTTTCAAACAGACTTTGGAGAGCCGGTACGGACCCGGCATTAGCGAAAAGTTCCGAGGCACTTGAAAACGGACGGATATAGAACCTCCCGAAACGTTTTGTGAATAATTAAAAATAAAGACAATGAAAGTTCGAAATTCTTTAAGTATTACCATTGGCCTGATAGACGCCAATGCGTCATTTATGCGCCACCAAATGATAACCAATATTATATTTGCAAAAACAATTTTTTCTTATCATGTATTTCTTGTCAGGCGAAAATAGGTGCACTCTTTTGTTTATTATCTAACGTCAATTTCTACGTACAAAGAAACAAAATAAATGAAAAAATGTAATCACTTAGGAAACAGCATTCAATCAATCTAAGCAGATAACATATTAAAGGCCTCGACCAGAGTTTATTTTTGCCCCTACCTTTGTTTTCTTTTGAAATTATTTATTATTTCTGCATTATTTTACATTTTCTTTTTAGGAGATATTTGTTTTTAGCAAAGCATTTGCTTTGAAAAAAAATTAAAGAAAAGCCTTTAGCTATCATGTTTTATGTTGCTATCAAAAGTAATAAAGTATATAAAGAGTTACTTCTAATTTTTACAAAAAAAATATCCAAAGAACGTCGGAAGTACAGTTTTAGTACTCTTTTTAACAAAGTAATTTTACCATATAGTGCATAAATATAGTAATATAACTGCACATAAAAAGACTAGAGATAATTGTTAGCTCACTAAACTTAAAACTCAAATAATGGTTTGACTTAATACACCACCGATTAATACCCTGTCTCGACTTTTGCATTCAAAAAACTCACTAAGTGACACATACGGAATATTATTTATTTACGTTTTAAGTTACTTGGGAGTTTTACCGTTGCCACAAAAGTTTTTCTCGCACTTAGTGAAATTTAATATTTTACTTAAGGGCTTTAGTAGTCAAATATCGCAGTTTGGAGTTGTTCGTATAATAGAACTATTACCGCAAGTAACTTGGGTATGCTAAACTGCTTAACATTTCTGAGAAAAATTGTTGCTTAGTGACTTTTACCTTTATACCGACGATATAGAGGTCGGATAACGCCACAGTATAAAATTATTTTAGTCTATACAGGGTGTCTTAAAAAGTGTGACGTATCAAAGCTATATGTTTTTAAATGAATAACTTTATATTTTATGACGGTTTTAGATTCTACATAAAAAAATAACTTTAGTTGGTTAATAGTACCAAGAGTCTAATTTCAAATTTTATTCAATTTGTGATATTTGTTTTTTTTTAATGCAGAGGTGCATTTAAATTAATTTTATTTTAACACTCTAAACTCTTTGAACTTCAAAATTTCTTAAAAGAATAGGAAATGTCTGCCTTATCATACGTAGGTCATACTGAGATCATATGTTGTACAGGGTGATTAATTAATGTTAATTTTCCGGAAAATCAAATAGCAATATCTCTCCTAGTTTAAATGAAACACCCTATATTTTTTACACCACTTAATGACAAATAAAATACCCTCTATCTTTTATACTTTTTAAGTAAATTCTCTTTTAACATATTTTCATTCAAATATCTATTTAAATTTAAGTAGGATGCGATTTAGCTGTCTGTATAGTTAGAACCATATTTATTTTATTCTAAAAGCGATGCCGTCAAGTACACAAAAAATGATAAAGTAAACAAACCTTTTCGAAAGCACATAGCCTCTGACCGAGCCTGATTACATATTTTTTAGATAAATAAATAAAAATATTTCGAAAACACGTATCACGTACTTAAAAAACATCCTCTTATTTCGTCTCTGGCGTGCCATAAAACCTGTAACGCGTGGCGTAGTTGTCGGGTTAAGGTCGGGTTGAATATGTTTTGCTGCAATAAATCATTGTTCACAAAAAGGTTTATTTGCTTTATTATTTTTGTGTACTTGGCGGCATCGCTTTCGAAATGAAATAAATATGGGTCTTACTATACTAAGCCATTATCGTGGAATACAGATTTGACTGAAAACAGCACAAAATTAAAAGGTTTTCTAATATTTGCTACTTTTTCTAAAATCCTCAGACAAAATTTAATTAGTTGCTTATAATGCTACTGAATAATAGGTATTGATTACAGCTGAATATGGTGATAAAACTTGTGTTTTTAGTTAATCCTACTAACGCCTTTGATCAGTTATGATGACATTCTGTAACCTAAAACTCGTTTCTTCCATTATCAAAATTAAATTGGTCAAATTTTTTAAAGCAACTATTTAGGTAATCAAAAGTTTTTTTCTGCTGGATTATTTTTAGGATTAACTCTAGACTAAAGTAAACCATTTTTTTCACATCCTACCAGTATTATATCATCTTGTTGTTGTAGAGGAAGGGTTTTTATTTAAAATTACTGAAACTTCTTTTAAATTAACTAAAATACAAGTAATCGATAAAATGGTCGTTGTTATTTTCTTAAGAAAATTATAAATGGCTGCTATATCACAGCCAACTTTAACTTAAATAAACAGTTGGACTAAAAATTTGTAAAAACGGAATTTACTAAAAAAGCACAAAAGATGGGTATAGGCAACTTATACACCATTTAAAAGAGTATTTTACTTTTATTTTATTACAGAGTGTTCCATTTAAAATAAGAGAGATATTGCTATTTAATTTCCTGAAAAATTGAAATTATTTTTTGATCGCCGTGTACAATATTTTTTGATCTCGATATGACCTACGAATTATAAGACAGACTTTTCCTAATCCTGTAACAAATTTTATAGTTTAAAGCGTTTAAAGTGTTAAAATAAAATTAATTTAGTTGGACCTCGTGCATTATGAAAGAAAATCAAATATTACCAAAATGAATAAAATAAGACACTTGGTACTATAAACAAACTTAAGTTATTTTTTATGTACAATCTAAAACCGTCATAAAATATAGAGTGTTCCATTTAAAAATATATATAACTTTGATACGTCACACTTTTTTGAGACACCCTGTATAGACTAAAATAACTATATACTCTGGAGTTATCCTACCTCTATATGTTCCCTTATTCATTTTTTTAAACCCTATGGTTATCCAGCTAGAGACCATGTTGAATATGGTGGGCCACCCTGTAGATTAAGCAAACATTTAAAGCACTTATAAGGCTACGGCTACGATACCAAGCGTCAAGCGGCTAGCGGCTAGCGAAGAGTGTGAGAGCGCTGGCTTTGATGTTTATGTAAGTATAAAAGAATTTGTATTTTTAAATCATGCGGCTACTTATAGGTGAGCAAAAAGTTAAAACGCCGATTACTACAGAATATCGAAGCCAGTACCGGTCACCAATACACAGATTTGACACCCTCTGCTTGCCGCTTTCGCTTGGTATCGTAGCTGAGCAAATACACGCAAAATATTTAAAATTTCTTATTTTTTAAAGGTAATATATAAGAAATATCTGAAATTTAATTTATTTGCTAGTTAAAAATTCTACAGCGAAGGAAAATCAGTTTTGTTGTGTCTGCAGTTCAAGTTTAAATATCCAAGAACTGGTGGTTTTTGTTTTATTTAGGTTGTTACACAATGATGCCTTATATTTTTTCTGAAATTTAATCATGTGTTTTTAAAAGTGCATGCTTCTAAACCAGACACCAATCAAAGATCGGATAATTTCTGTAAATATGGTAACCACTTTTAGCCATTTTTAATCTAGGTAGATTATTAGCTTATTAATCATGTTGAAACATTGTATCTCTGACTTTGAATGACCAATTATTGCTTTTTACGTTTTTTAGTGTAAAAGACTGTTTGACTTCCTTTTCTTTTTTTAACGCTCTGGTAATTACATTTCATAGCCTCTGGAAAAAAAAAACACTGATCTGGTAAACCTCTCTAACTCAAAGTGTTAAAGTAATTTAGTTTGATTCTGTTATATCAATAATAATTATTATTATTATACAGTTGTGGAAACCAAGTGGCCGACCATAGGGAATTTAAAGTATAGGATATATACGAGGTGGGATCCCGTCGCCGTCCGACACGGCGGATGGCAGATGAAAGCGGGGTAAGGGGTAAGCCAGGAGCCCCTGATTGCGTTCTGTTTGAATATGCGGGCTTGTTGCAGCGGTGGATTTTGGAGAGTACATAGCAAGTTGGTGGAAGGGATTCAGTGTATGATTTGGCTATGGTCGACGGTTTGGTTTCCATACGGATATATCGGAATTAAAATAAATAAGAAAATATTAATAAGTAGACATTGTTGCTTTCAATATAAGCTACTAATATAATATGAACAAAAATTATTAAAAATGTAAAGAGATAAAACTGGTCAAAAATATTTTAAAATTTATAAGAAACGTTTTTTAATATGCACATTCTCTTGAATGAACCCTCTGATGTTATAAAAATCCACGAGGTCAAATGCATTTATCCACACTTGCAAATAATAAAATTCGTATTCACTGGAAAAACAAGCTATAATTTAATGGAATTATAAATACAAAAACGGCGAGTTGAAAGTTACCAATACCACGTAAATACATTCTTAAACCGCATACTAATAATTAATTAATTGAAACTAATAAATGTCATGCATATGTTTAAAATTAGTGGGTGGGAACTACCTGAAGTGATAAACAATGAAAGTCATAACAAACTTGCTTTCGCAAACGCATTGTTTAGACTGAAGTATAAATTTAATTAATGTAGAGCAGGTGCTAAAAATAATACATAAATAATAACACTGAACTATTTGTTGGTCAAGGTAGTTTGGTGACATTATGAATGTATCCATTTACTCTCAACTGATTTAGCAATGTAAACTTCAAAGGTGTACAACATGATGTAAGGTGAAGAACATGTTTTTTAGATATTTTAAGTTAAAAAAATAAGCTCGCTGGCAATTTTACAAAACGCACATTAACAAATAATTTAAATTAACAAAATAATCTTAAAAAAATAAGATAATGACGATTTAGCAACAGAAGACGATTAATTTTTATAAACAAGACTCTAAGGTTGATTTTCGGCTGCCCTAAGTTATTTTTAATTTGTTATAGGGGTAGGTAACTGTAATCTGTAATGTGGTATAATAGGATTAGGTTTCGGAAAACTGTCCATAAATAACCCGAGAAAAGCTTTATTTTAATAGAGACAAAAAGGAGTTTAAAAATCATTACGTATCCCTTTAATTACCGTAATGCGCTTGCGCAGGGGCGGATACGTTACTTCCAATCCGTTACGTTAAACTTATCAATACGGCACACGTATCTGTATCGAGATCGGTAACACATCCCGACTTTGGTACGTCAAAATTAGAAAACAAGAAGATTCATAACCTTAAAATTTGATTAATTGATAAAGTAAGTTAAAAGATAAAAGTTAATAACATTGGATCCAAAATTGCATCCATCGTTAAATTAAACATGTAATAAAGAGCGGTTGAACGACAATAAAATCACACAAAAACCGTTGAAAAAAACTGTTTGTTTGACACCTGCAAAGGTGGAACCAGACTTGAACATTTTAGCTCGAACGAACAGAACGAACTGAGCGCGCAGAGCAGAATTTTCAAAGTCTGGACCTGCGTCCGAGCCGAATTGAACGCGCCAAACGTTTTCCGAGCTTGGCGGTAAATCGAAATTGTTCAAAAGGATGTATTGTTCGCCGAATTATTCAGTTGACGGGATATTAGAAAGTTCGAGTTGCTCGCACCATTCGGGTCTTTTGTTTTGTATTGTGTGGAGGTAAATTAAGGCTAGGTAAAATATAACTTGAAATGGAGTGGGACAAGGAAAAGTGTTTAAAATTAATTGACACTTAGGAGCAATACCCTGTGTTGTGTTGTTTTTTCTTCTTTTGGCCATTTTACAAATAATAAAAAAGCGGTAAAAGCTACTACTTTCTCAGAACGCATGTCTTCTACATGCAATTATCTCCTTAGTTTTATCAAAAATGCCGTTTTTCTTTTTGTGGAAAAAAAGAGCAAATACCTACACTACAAATACTTCAGAACAAGTCGATCTTTTATTATCATGTATATTCGCGGGAATGCAACAATATTTTGTTTGGATTGTTCGTTCTGTTTTTTTCTGCGCGCTCAGTTCGTTCTGTTCGTTCGGGCTAAAATGTTCAAGTCTGGACCCACCTTTAGGTTAGGATACAAACCCTAAACAAAATTGGTTAAGATGGTTGCATAAAGAATTTTAAATTACGTTACGTAAATATGCTTTTAAGCCGTGCTTTTAACCTTTTTTGATCGCCGACGTATTGCCCCTTGTTGCTTATACCGGTAGGTGTAAGTGTGCATATTTATGGTGTGGCTTTTTGTCTTTAATATTTTTATTGCCAGTGTTGCCCATAGGTATTTTTTGTCTGCACTTAAAAACCTTAACAACAATATCTTGAACAAGATCGTTCAGAGTCATTTTCACAAAGTATACCTTTTTTGTGTAGAAAGCTTAGGCGGCTTCTTTGTTTTACTTAGATGGTACATACAGGAAGCACAAATAACCGCTTATTTCAAAAAAAAGGTGTAAAAGTTGACTAATCGGACACCACGCCGATTTTTATCATTTCTGCATACTGTGGTTTTTTGAGGCGTTGATTAAAAATCTATATGAATTTTTAGTCAGCAAAGTTCCGATAAATATCTTGAATTCATTCTAGAACTTGATAAGAAAATTAACCTAAGTTTACTTTAATATCCCTTCTTCTTAACGTATGCAATTTTTAAGTTTTACACTAAGTTGGTAACAACACGATCGTTCAGAGCCAATTTCACAAAGAGTGTTCGTAGGTAGAAAACATCAAGAAACTCTTTCTTTTTTTTAGCTATATAAAAATATTTTTGTTTCTTTGACAACCAAAAAGAAACAATTTGGAAATGTGTGTTCAGTAGGCAAACTTCCCAGTATTTTACTAATCAAAAAACAATAAAATATTTAAAAATAGTAAAATGTATTGGTTGTAGTCATGATTTACTCAAAAGTATAAAGCCGTTTTCGTACATAAACTTAATAATTACCACATAATCTATTGTACTAGTAATTAGTTAAGCAAGTATAATAAATAAGCTACAACATTTTTTTACATTTAGTGAACGAGTGTCAACGAATCTATCAGACAAGCCGTAAGTATTAGACATATCCAAACGCGACTTGGTATATGTAAGTGGTATGAAAGCAGAACAGTTGCAAATGTTTCTCACGTTTTGGTTACTTGATTCCAATCTTGAATTTTAAACTTGAACAAGCTGTATATTTTAATATTTTTAGATTCCTGAGACAATTTTAAATAGTAATTTGACATTTTTTAAACTTTTTACGCCTGCTGGATTTTTTGAGAGTCATTGGTAGTATTGCATCTAGATCGCTATGATATTTTATTTAAAACTTTTTTTTTAATTCGATCGCTAATAAATTAGTGTCGTTAGACTCGTCAAAAAGTCCTTTATTTGAAAAGTGCTTGTCTAAAAAGGATTGTCATTTAAAAAAAATAGTTTGACACGAAAATGTTGATTTTCCAAATTGTTTTATTGCTATCTTTCATATTAGTCAATAAAACTTTGCCATTGTATTTTTCTAACATCATCTGTGAACCTTAAATTAATCTGCGTAAAATCACGGCCACCTAAATGCAATAATAGAGATGGCTCTAAAAAAATCAAGTAATTTTTTGTTTTAAATGTCATATTCTGATTTACAATTATTGTCTTCGGAATTAAAAAGGACAAAATATACAGGCTGTTTCATTTAAAAATTCAAAATTGAAGCCATTTCCTTAAACTGGAGGTGTATGGAAAGTGAAAAATATGTGAAAACTCTCCTCTTTCTATACCATTTACCTCTACCATATCTCATTTTGATATGTTTAATACTTTAGGAGTAACGGCTGGTCTAACAAATTCGTTACCATCCGGTATAAGCTTGAGCATGAAAAAAGACCATGAAATGCTTTGTGATACGCTTTTAAGACATAGTAATATAGATAGGAATTAAATTCGTATGGGAAAAAGCTGAATGCTTTAATAAGCATTTTAGAAATTTAAAACATCAATAAAAATGTGTACTACAATCACACCCCTTATAGAACAAATAGAATAACTATTGTTTTCTAAAAATGGCAGTTTATGTATTGTTAATTGTTTAGTGACTTTTATTTCGCGATATTGAAAACAGTCAGTTACTTCTGTTGGCAACATCGTTCGAGTGATGAAATTAAATAATACAGTGTGTCACAGGATAGGTGTTACAAGAGGACAAATGGACCAAAAATGTTTAAATTTTATAACAAAATTTTGGGAAAACTGGTCGGATGGGTCAAAACTTATGAATACAAAATTTTACTCCAATTGGTATTATACAGGGTGAGTTACAACTGAAAATATGAAAAATGCCCTAAGGCTAACTACTTTCATTTTTAAAAATAAAACGAAATTGCATAAGTAAATGTTGTGGAGAATTTATATGTCAAAATTTGAGGTTAAAGCATGAGAGCAAAAAAATGTAAATGTCAATTTTTTACATAACGCATTACAACTTAAATAATGGGCAAGAAGGAAGAAAATTTAAAAATTAAATATTTTTTAAAAATTTGCTGCCTTTAGCCAAGTATTTTGAAAACTGTTAATGCATTTTTATATATTTAGTTATAACTCGCCCTGTAAATTACAAATGAAAAAAATGTATTTATCAGTTTTGGACTATCGACCAGTTTTTCCAAAAAGCATTTAAAAATTTCACAATTTTTGGTTCATTTTGTCCTTGTATAATGGCGTGACAATGTTACCAACAGTAGTAGTTGCTAGTGAAAAAATACAGTTACTAGTAAATTATCCACGCACGATCCGCCGTTTTATTTTACAGACTTAAATACGGAGCAGGCAGTGTCGGACTGGGGACCAATTGGCCCACCAGGCAAATAACCAAAATAGCCCCCATAATAGATTTATAATTAAAAAAATGGTTTATTTAGGCCAGGGCCGTACGCAGAAAGTGATTTTGGCGGGGGAGGGGCAACACCGAAAAGGCGACAACCAAAAAAAGGGCTTCAGGAAAGTAAACAAAAGGCTTAGGCGCCACCTCCAGCAAACAACCCATCTTCAAGAGGTCTTTTGAGGCTCCCGGGGTGGAGGGGGGGCAATTGGCAATAAAATATAAAATCATATAAAAAATAACTAACTAAAACAAAACACTCAAGAACTAAAAGTATTATTTGGTATAAACATGTTTGGCAAGTGATTAAATCTAAAGTTAATTTTTACAAGAAAATAAACGTCTGCAATAATTATGAGTTTGCATAAAAGTTTTTAACTTATTAAACTAGAACTGGAAACTACTTTACTCATTTTTCGGTGGTTTTTAAAAAGTTTTTACAAACATTGTACATAGTGACTCAAATGGTAACAAGTTATTTAACAAAAATTAAAATTTTTATTACTTTTCAATGCTATTTAAATAAGAACTTTAAACATATTTAAACCAGTTTTTTTAAATTTTATAAAATTTTATTTTTGTTTGATTCTGCCTATCATATGGCCATTCTTTGTAACGCTTTTATTTAAAAAAAACTTTTTTTTACTAAATTATAAAAATATATTTTTAATTTGCTTTTAACGTTAACTTTTATTTTCCCTAGAAAACATACCCAATAGAAAAAAAAATTATACATTTTTAATTACTGTTTAATGCTATTTATTAGGTTGTTTTAATAATATATTTTTTCGATTTTAAACCCTAATACAATTTTTATTATAGCTTTTAACATTTCAGACAAAGCAAAAGTTTTATGAAGAATAACTTTTTCTCGAAATATTAAAAATATTTTTCTATACAGGTATAGTTAAGTTTATCCGTACACACTGTATGTCCCTAAATGCAAGGCGGTTTGCCTTTTTATAATTGAGGAATGCCGTCGGCGCGGCGGCCGTTTAGCCAGTGCCTTTAGGAAAATAATATAAATAGATTTTATAATTTAGTTTTTCTCAAACCCTTTTAATATTCAATTTTTTTATACTATATCAAAGATATTTTGCAGACTTAAATAAAAATTGCGAAATTATTTTTGCACTTTATTATTTTTATTCCATAATATTTATTACTTTGCATTTTTTCCCACTTAAATTCGTGGCTGGCCACCAAGTGGCCCCCACGCGTTGGCCCACCGGGCATTTGCCCGGTGGCCCAGTCCGACACTGGGAGCAGGTATTCTAGTTCTTTTATGAGGGGTGTGACTATAATGTAAATTGTAACATATTCGGTAACATTTTTCAATAAAACAATATTTTTGGCATAATATTTATTAGATAATTTATTCGAACTGCTCCAGTTTAACATTTTACTGCAAATTAACCAACCAGTCGTAAAGGGTAATCGTCGTGTTACAATTTCATGGATATTTACCACCGTTTTCCGCTTTGTGGCGTTTGGCAGTTGCAAAACCATGTTTGTCACGGTATACTGCAATAAACTCCTGTTATATTTTCCCGTTCTCTTTAAATGCAAATAAGATGTTAAATTGTCTTCCTTAAGACATAAATACAGTGAATATTTTTTTTTTTTTTTTTTTATCTTTATGACATCTCACGAATATTATCGGTGATGCATTTTATTGATTTGTGAATTATTCACAGTGGTCCTCATCTACCGGGTGTCCACGAGATCACTTTCCGGCTGCCATTTTTGTATTTCTTTATCGATACTGACGAAACTTTGTGGGGTTGTTAGACTAACGTAAAGTCATTTTTAGGTGTATACGATAGGCTTTTACGACTTCCGGTTTTACCGGAAATGCCTGAATCATTTGATTTTAAAATGGGGCACCCTGTATATTTTTTGTTTTTTGGATTCTTTAGATCATTTTTAGTCGGAATACAATATTTTTAAAACACATTTTGGTCAAATTTTATTTTTAAATTAAATTTTTATTTTTCATCTAGAGTGCCATGATCATTCTAAAATCACTCCTCATAGTTTACTTACTTTCAGAAAAATACAAAATCGATTTTATCTTTTCAAAACTTTTTTACTAGAGGTCTCTAAACTTTTTTATTTAGTTTTTTACCCTAGCTCAAAAACCAAAATAGGACCATATCACTTTCATAATATTTCTAAATGCAGTATTTTAAAGCGAATCCAACGATGTAAAACACTACGACAATTTACTTCATCTTCTTTTAAAAACAACATTTATTATGTAGGAAAATGATCTTTTTGATAGTTGCCATGAAAACAGAAACTAACAGAATATGTTGTAGCAGCTAATGTTTTTATTTTTCAAACTTTTAACAGACCACAAGCAATTGTTTTTAAAACTTATTCTATTAGTTTCTGTTTTCATGGCAACTACGATAATTGCGACGTACGCCATTCAGTATCAAAAGATCATTTACCTACATAATAAATGTTGTTTCTTTTTTAAAGAAAATGTAGTAAAGTGTCGTAGTGTTTTACACTTGATTGCTTTGAAATACTGCGTTTAGAAATATTATGAAAGTGATATGTTCCTATTTTGGTTTTTGAGCTAGGGTAAAAAAACTAAAATAGTTTAAGTAAGTTTAGAGCTCTCTAGTAAAAACTTTAAAAAGATAAAATTAATTTCGTATTTTTCTGAAAGTAAGTAAAGTATGAGGAGTGATTTCAGAATGATCATGGCACTCTATATGAAAAATAAAAATTTAATTTAAAAATCAAATTTAACTAAAATTTGTTTTAAAAATATTGTATTCCGACTAAAAATGATCTGGAGCATCCGAAAAACAAAAATATAGAGGGTGTTCCATTTAAAAATCAAAAGTTTCAGTCATTTCCGGTAAAACCGGAAGTCGTAAAGCATACACCTAAAATACTTTTGTTAGCCTCACCAAGTTTCGTTATTATCAATAAAGAAATAAAAAATGGCAGCCGGAAAGTGATCTCGTGGGCACCCGGTATACTATCTATACTTATACAGGGTGTTTCATTTGTTGTTGGGAATTAACTTTTAGGGGTTAGTTAGGGCAACAGTTGAAAACATTTAAGTCTAGAAACTCATGTCCGGAAAAGTGGCACCAAAACACTGGCCCTAAAGACGCAGTAAAAGTTAGAAAGACGATGAGTTGCCTAAACAGAATTTAATCCATTTAATTTTTGCCTTTTAACATGATATCATCACCACATAATTATTAAATAAAAAAGTGATAAATAAAATTATTAAATTTACAAAAACTATTAATAAAATAAAATATAAATTAATAAAATTTTTAAACATTGACTAAGGGTACATCGTAAAAATCAAATACGATTGGACAATCGCATTGAACCTAATACTGTGCCCTTTGTCCTAAAATTTATCGGATGCAGATAATCCGGTTTTAAATTATTTTAAATTTGACAAGTAAAAGTATAGTATACAATGACAAAGAGAGCAAACAAATAAAAATAAACTTCTAACCTCACTTTCGTCGTTGCTCTTTTTAATTAATTTCATTAAATTTCGAAAAATAAGGCAAATAATAACGCCAAACGATTAAAGAAACACTATTAAAATATTTTAGCAAATATTTAAGCTTATTTTGTTTCCCGCTATTTCGTTTCTAGACTTATCAGCTGTTTTACTTAACTGTGATTTTTAAAACCTTTTCCGAAATCGTGATTATCGTTCAAATATCGCCTCTGATCGGACTGAGCTTAATTCAAATCGAATGAACAATTGTTGTGACGATATAATGTACAAAAGGCTAAAATTAAATGCATTATATCCTATTTTGGCAATTCATCTTTCTAAATATTAACGCGTCTTAGGGCTGTAGAGCCGTAGTGACATATTTCTAAAAGACCCTATGTTATAAAAAGGTAAAGTTTGTAACTTTGTTTAAACCGATCATGAAAATTCTTTCACAATTAGAAAGCTATACTATTTAGGAGTACTATTATAGGTTATATTTTATTATGAGTAGACAAAAAGTTCAGAGAAAAATTATGGCATATACATATATGTCAAGTCAGCGGAATTATCTAAACTAATATTATAAAGGGGTAAAGTTTGTAACTGTTTGTTTGTAAGGACAAAAATATTGAACCGATTATAAAAATTCTTTCACAATCAGAAAGCTACACTATTCCGGAGTACTATAGGCTATACATATTTTGTTATGATTGGACAAAAAGTTCAGAAAAAATAATTTTGACGCCTAACGAAGTAGGACGGTCGGCTAGTAATGAATATACAGAGTGTTACAGAATGTTGTCAAGTAAATGTAAGGGCAGATTCTACATCAGCAAATAAGAAAACTTTATATAAACATGGGTTACGCAAATTTTTGTTTCTTGTATATACAGTGTGTTGACCTTTTCAAAAAA
Organism: Listronotus bonariensis; assembly: GCA_014170235.1. Classification (NCBI taxonomy): domain Eukaryota; kingdom Metazoa; phylum Arthropoda; class Insecta; order Coleoptera; family Curculionidae; genus Listronotus; species Listronotus bonariensis. The sequence goes on from JACEGR010004245.1 coordinate 75,904, forward strand.
CTAAAATATTTCGAAAACACCGGTTTTTGATAGAAATTGTTAGACTTGTTTAATCTTTATTTAAATAAATATTTATTGTTGTTGTTGTTACATATTTGCTAATAAAACATTATGAAACCTAATTTTTAAAAGACAAAAGTTTCCACCATGCTACTGTTATGGTCTAAAAATATACGGACAGGTCCACGTTACTAAACATAGGTAGGGAACTGATGAATTTACTACTGTTCGCTTCGATATTTACCACGTATTTACAATGGCTGCGGCTTCAAGAAAGCAAATAATATTTTAATTCAAAATTAAATCTTCAAAAATATTCCACATTTATCGCATCGTTTTTGCGACTTTTGTTTACGCTCGCTCTAGTCAGGCGAATGTAAGTCAATTCACCTAAGTGTTTCTTATGTTTCTACTGCAGTGGACCTGTCTGGATTTCATTTTTTCTCTTAAAGTAAACAAAATACGAAAAAAAAATAGGAGACATAAAAGCTGTATTTTACTTTGCTTAATGCAAAGAAAGCAAAAATAATACATACATTTACACAGTCAGTGACGTACCTTTTTTGTAAGAAATATTCCTTTACTTACCGCCCGAGACATCACTGGACTTATTAAATGTAAATAGGTTAGTGAAAAATTACACCTTTAATGTCATAAATAGCGTTGCTAAATTAAAACAAAATTAGATTAAGAATATTTTAGATATTTACACAAATGAATAAATAAAATTTAACACCCTGTATCTTGAGAACGAGGAATTTTCGTACCCATGTTTAAATGATTTTTTTTCATATTTTTAATAGTAGAATAGGCCCTTAAATTTTCTTAACTGTAACATCCTGTATGTTATAAAAATTTTGCATTTTGCATTAAAACAATTCATGCGTATCCTTTAAGATGTATTATTTCCTATTTCCAACACAAATATGAAAACAGTTGGCAAATTTGTTGCATCTTAGCTGATTAAAGAGGAAACTACATCAATTTCTCAAGTTGCAAAAAGCTCGGTCACCAAATTTTGCATAGTTGTTAAAATTTGTATCTACATATAATGGAGAATATAATTAATGAAAAGATCAGAAAAGAAAAGATATCGTTTCTCATCTACGAAGTCTTGTAGTATTTCAATGTTATGATCACACAAGAGCAAGCAATTGATTTGAAATACAATTAAACAATAAGAAGTGTAAATTTCCAAAAATATTTTAAACGCAAAAAAAAGCTTAAAAAATTTCTATATTTTTCTTAACGACTCACTACCGTAAAAATGTTGTGTTTTGTTGCACATTGAGTACAAAACTAAACAAGAGGTTTGCTGCTTTCAGTTTAATTATTACCAAGCCTAATAGTCCCTGGGAGAGTAATGAAATTGACTTTATGATAAGAACACTTTTAAAACCTTTTTAGGTATACCACGAATATCCCTACCGTCATATATAGAAGCGGCGCTTTAACCCAGCCTGTCAATTTCAAAATTTGAGTGTCAAACTGGGCGAACGCGTCACTTTTTTGTCAGACAAGTTTACCACAATGTTTTACATGCAATTTTTAAACATTGTACCAAAAACGGTAAGTGTTACAGTCATGAAACCATAAATCTCAAACACATGTCTTGGGCATCGGGCTAGGCGGATTTTGTTACTGTAACCCTTACGATTTTTGGCACAATGTTTAAAAATTGCATGTAAAACATTGTGGTAAACTTGTACGACAAAAAAGTGACGCATTCACCCAGTTCGACACTCGAAACATTTCACATTGACAGGCTGGGTTAAAGCGCCGCTTCCCTATACGGCGGTATGAGTATTCGTGATAGACTCGTCAAAAGGAACCCCCTAAAAAGGTTTTAAAAGTAATATGAAGCCCATTACATTACTGGCTCAGGGACTATAAGCATTTTATGTTTTTAACCCACAGTTAGTTTAGAGGGCTATAATACGGGTTTAGTACTGGTACTCGCTTAATATCTTCTTTTTTATTAAACTTAATTTTAGTTTTGCTGAGATTTTTGCCAATCAAACGACCATTTACTTGAATATTAAGTTGTTTAAAAAGTTTAATTTGAAAAACAGGTAGATATTCCATTTAGATGATGCCCTTTCATTAAAAATAAATTTGAGTACCAAAAATGTTGCAAAATTAATTATTGCGCAATTGTGGAATTCCTGCTTTTCAAGTATTTTTAAAGTTTAAAACAATAATCAAAGAAAATTCCTTTAATAAAAGCCATTCATTCTCTTATAGTTCGTCAGGAGAAGCCTTAAACTTTCTACTTTGCTTCCTTATCTCTAAAGTTCTTAGACGGTGGCACCTTAAACCTCCAAGGGTTTACCTTTTTCGTCAAAGCCCCAAAGCTTTAAATACCGTATTAATAAACTGCCACCCATGACTTTTTTAAGGGGTTATATACAGTTAGAATTTTGAAACATACACGATGTACATACATTTAACAATACACACAAGACAATTCATATCGTTCCGGTGAATATTTTTGAAGTTACACGCAAATTTAAAAAGGCGTTTAGAGTGCTTTTTAAACTTTAAACGCGTTATTCTCAAAATGGTGTTTTTAAAGTCGGTGACGAACATTACTCGAAAGGTCTTATATAATTAGTCTCAAATTTTAACACAACCTTTTTAAATACATTAAATACAAATACACCGATAAATATTCATTTTTTTATTAACAATTTAAGGCCGAAATTTTTGTAAAAATTATTTTTTTTTGTTTAAGAAACCAGCATTTTGTCAAAAAACTTTATTTTGCTTATAAATTCGATTAATTACTAAATTTTACATTACTTTAACAAAATCTGTTTGTTTTTTTTTAATTTTAGAGGATCCAGTTCAGAGATATAGTGGTCACCGCAAAACGTCTTTTTTGAGAGGAGCCCCGGAGATCAGCTGTAGCTCCTTACCAAATAAATATTTTTACTAATATTAGGTCTTTAAATACAGTTAAAAGATACCATAATATGTGTACAAATTTTTAGATCAATAAATTTAAAAAAAATTCAGAAAAATTCTGGAAAATTCGCTTTTTTCGGCCTTCTAACTGTATATAACCCCTTAAGATATCCACGTTACATTAGTTCCTCAACTTTACGCATGCGTAGATCATATCAAAAAAATGCCAAAAAAACTCTTTTGGTTAGATTGCTTTTGTTAAATGCCATTTTTCTAGAATCAACTTAATTATAACCGCAAAAATACAATAATCCCAGTTAAGATCATTTTAGTTATTAAGAAACATTTTAAGACTAGTTTAAATAACTTTCCATTAAACTAATATTATTTTTTTGTAATTAGCATGAATCCATCATTTTCACTTGATAATAAGCACTCTTAACATCTTAAGTAGCTTTTATATTATCTAAATTTAAAATTAATTAATGTTTAAAAGACCGTGTTATATAAATTTTATTTTCTCCTTTGTCAAATAGAGGCGACGTTTACTTATTAAAAAGGAAAATTTTTTCAACTTTAGTGTCCTTAAAAATGGCGTGCTTTTTTTTATGTAAAGAATATTTTCGGCTTCTTTAAGGTAATAAAGACAAAGTAATTTTTTTTTCATTTACACTTAGAGTCATCATAATTTTTGAAGGAGCTCAACAAAGATAGATATACCGCCAGTTCCGGATTAACCTATAAGCAAATTAAGCAATTGCTTAGGGTATCACGCTGTGGGGGTACCACAAAGGGTGTAACCCGCATAGAAATTAGGAAAAAGATAAAATACAATGACGTGTAAACGTAAAATGAAATTAGTTTGTGTCTAAAAAGTTTATGACCTTTTTTTGCTTCTCAAAAACTTTAGAATGTAAAAGTTAATGTTTTAAAGAAGGTAAAGACCTTTTTTTGGTCCCCTATGGATAGGAGGCACCACAGGACTGGATTGCTTGAAACATCAGGTATTCTTAATCCGGCACTGTATACCGCCGGAGTGAATATCCTAAGAGCACTAAAATACTGATATTTTTAGGGTTTAAATGCACACATGTTAAAATAACATTCAATAGTCCTTATAGGTATATAATAAAATTTTATATTTTCCGTTTAACAATAATATTATTTATTACTTTTTAAAATAATATAATGAATAATTAGCACAATAGTTACTAAAAACGCTATATGACTGACACATTTACTTAGCATAAATAAAATAGCTTTTAAAAGTTGCGATTAGAAGTGACATTAAAATATTATTTCATGTTATGTAGGTACTATTTGTCTGTTTCTTAATCTGCTGTCGTTGCATTAAATAATTACTTTCAGTACTAAAATAGCTACTAAAACTTATCAATGTCAATTTAAATTGATATTTACATTTGATAATAAACTTTTTAAGGGCATGAGGAGAGCAATAGGACACGAGTCTCTTGTTTTTTTTTTATTTTAAGAAAATACAATAACAGTAATTAGTACTTTCTGCCAGCGCTCTAGTTAGATCCATAGTATTTAAAAATTTTGATGAACAACCTAAGTTTTGTATTCGATTTTTAAATCACCTTTGATGTATATCATTATTTGTTACTCAATTATTGCTTATTGAGTAAATAGATATTCTTATTCAATATACCGGTTCAGCTAAGGAAAAAGGTATATAGGCTAGTGAAGCAACAACAAAGCGGGACCAATTCACAGTGAGCTGAGTGATAGGGATTTCGGGACAAAAATCGTATGTCTTATTGTACTAAAATAATTATGTTATTAATTGAGTAGGATGCAATGCTGAGCTACTACAGAAAGCAATACTGAAATATTATTAAACATTTAACACAATCCCGAACACAATATCACACATAATATACATTTAAGTTGATATGAGAACTAGAGTTGTTAAAGAACAGAAAAGAATGCTGAACAGGTTCGTACCCGAGAACAGGTTTCGTAAACCTGTTCAGTTGTTCATCTGTTTTTTTATTAACAAGTTCTTGACAATGAGGTGGAGACTGGACATATTAATCTATTCTTTTCCTGGTTCACTTGTTCCCCATTCACCCTTATCGATCCAAACTATTCTAAACATGCAATACAAAAAAACAGCACCATAAGCCATCCATAAACCACATCGCATTCAAGTTTCTTCGATCCAAATGAACGGGAATAGCCAATATGGTCCACTCGACCGAACGCAGATCACAGAACCAGTGAGAACAATGAACACAAAAACTAAAACGCGCGTCCGTTCCTCACCCGTTCGGTTCGAAAAGAACAGGCTGTTCAGCTCTCCTTAAAGAACGGTTCACTGAACAGGCTATCTCTGAACATGTTCTTAAGAACTGTTCCGTTCTTTTCATAACAACTCTAATAGGAACATTCATTTCGGCATTTTTGTCGCAGACGCATTGTGGTTCATTACATGCTGGAATTATTTATTTAATCTCTATCTGATGATATTCTACACGCGTTAGACCGTCTCTTTTCCACGCATTGCCAGTGAACCTTTTGACTTAGCTGATGATGTATATTATTGATATATTGTTTTCCCACATAAGACAAAAGCTATGTTTTTTAAAGTGTAATTTTAGCCTTAATAAATTTTATCATGTAAATCACTACTAATAAATTTACCTGACTGTTTTGATCAATATACAAGTTAGTCCTTGCACTGCCTGTATCAAACATAAAGTTATTCTCATTCATAGTAAACAATAGTAAATAATTACTGCAAATTTTAGCAAAACTAAAAGAGAACATACATAGTATTTAACTTAGAACGCGAGTTTTCATGCAACCGTGCAATACGAGGCAGCAGCAAAGATATTTTATACTTGCGATACTTGCGGCCTGCTAACCGAACTGAAAGTAGTTAATTAACTAAGAACAGAAGAGGTTGTTACGGTCTGGTATGTTTATTGTTTTGAAATATTTTAAAGGTATGGGAAATAAAATAAATTTTATTGGCAAACATGGTACTTCACCGATAAAAGTATACAGGCAGGGCCGTCGAGAGCCATGCCGGGCCCCGGTACAAGTTAAAGTGACGGGCCTTCCTTAACAATAAAAAATGTCCTCACAAATTTTATTTACATTTGTTTTGAAAATTACCCTAAAAAGTTGAAGAGCAAAAAAAAGGTCCTCGCCCACATTTATATGTTCATTGGTCCATTTACGTTTTTCCCATAGATAACCTACATTTAGATACGCAGTGGCAAGAAGCATTTTTCGGATTTTTACGACCTCGCACAGTAAACAAATAGATGGGTGGACGAACATGCGCACTTAAAAGTCGTGGCAAAATACAAACACCGGCCCTCGCGCCCTCCGTCCGCGTTCTGACCGTGACGCTCATTAGCTACCGTACTTCAAACAGAAAACCAGGACGCCGTCCACAAATTCTTTCCGATAATGCGGATAGTCTGTTTGGCGCCAAGTGCGTTTACCCTCAACTTGCTTGCGCACAAACCGGTTTTTTCGCCCATGAAATGTAACTTTTGTTTCGCGCAGGTTATAACATTGGCAATCCATCAAGATCAGTGGTTTTTCCTCCTACGCGACCCCTCCCCTACCATTAGTCCGGGTCCTGTAAACAGGGTCATCCAAATTAAGTGTCCGTCATTGGTTATTACTCGAAATATGAAATAAGTAGTTTAAATTAGCAATTTATTAGCATTTTTACGCTCTTTTAGACTAAAGATTAGAAACAACAATTGACAATCTGGTTATTGAGTTATAGAGCAAAATAACCTTTATTTAATGGAACACCTTGTATATTTTATCGATATTAAAAAGATCTTTTAAAATCCTTTAAAAAAGTCCAAATGTAATATATCCAATTTTTGATAGTATTGGAAGTATGGTCATAGTCCGGTTTTGATAGTAAAATAGAATTTTTATATGAAACACCCCGCTATTCTGCCCTTGCAATAATATATGAATTATTTCAAATTAAATAATTCATTATTAATTTATTTCTTTTAAAGTCAGAAATATGGCCATCATCAAGCACATAACGATGGCCATATTTTCAAAACTATTGAAAATTGGATATATCACATGCGGACTTTTTCTAAAGAAGTTTAAATGATCTTTTTATGGTGATAAAATATACAGTGTGTTCCATTTTAAAAATCTTATTTAGCTGTATAACTTAAAAACCCGATTGTCAATTAATTTTTCTTATTTTTAGTCTTAAAGAATGCGAAAAATGCTATTAGTTTGGTAATTTAAGCTATTTTGTATTTTAAGTAATAACGAAGTTACCAACGGCGGACACCTAATTTGAATGACCCTGTATATTTGTCGATCGCAACTGTGCTGATAATTCAGCGCTCATGAGCTTCGGCAGTATGACATGCAGACAAAGGTCCTCATGTAATAAAAACAACTTTCCTTAAAAATATTAATGTGACTCCCAAAAAATTTTGAAAGGTAAAAAAAGGTTTTCACCTTTAAAAATCTAACTTTTCCATACATTTTTTCTTGAATTCTTATACTGCGCAGCGCGCATTCAAAAGTCCTGACGTAAATTTTTCCCTACAACATGTACTATTTTGTATATTTTCACACTATCCAAAAGCCAGGGGGTGCAAGTGCATACAAAAATGGATTTAAAAAAAATGTTTACCATATCTGGTTTTGAAGCTAATTTGAGTTTCGGTAAGAAAAAGTATCTGGGGTTAAGATAATTAAAGTAATATTTAGGTAATAAGTAAGGGAAATATATTAAACTTTTCCATGGTGGACATCCAGCAGCTCCCCTCTTTTAAATATTAGACAAAAGGAGCAGAACATCCGAAATACTTTACTCTCGTGTGTGCCATTTTTTTCAGATAGGGCAAATGAAAATAGCCGAAAAGTCTGTGTCCATCAGTCCTTTTAAGGACATGCAAGTCCCCTTCACGCGAGAAAAACTCTGGGAAATTATAAACAATTGTTGTTATTTTACAAAACGAACAAACGTAATTGAAATGTCAATCATTTTAAGTTATTAGTTTATGCAACAATCCGCTATACCAAAAATGATATGAGTTTAATTCCTCGTTCTTATATCGATAATGACTATTAATGACATTTATGATATCAAATCCATTTAATACAAATTATTATTAATTTTCTTTTATACAACCTTAAGAGAAGATTAGTTTTTTAATTAATATCAAATAAACATAAATGCGAGGAAAGAGAGATTAGTCTTGAAATTTCTATTTTTAATATCTTGTAAGCAGTTATTATGATTAAATGATTCAAGATTAATTCAATGATTAAAAGTCTTGACATTTTTCGAATCAACAAAGACAAAAAGTTCTATCTCTATCTCTTTGTTTTATCGCTCTGATACTAAGTCAACTCGCCAATTCTCCTGTTCTGGTCATATAAGCTATTGCTTATAAGCTTTTCCGGCTTTGTCCGTAAAAATCTGGATAATCGAGCTCAAAACTCCCAGACTTTCCTAGCATATGAATAAGAAACACTTCTAACAATCAACAACAGCGATGAACTTCTGAACATGCATAAATTGTGGATGTCAAGCCAAGGGCTGCTACTGGTACCACTTTCACCACTGACGCTTTTCCGCAAGGCATGCGCACCTCCTCGGCCATACGAAGACACCATATTTATGTTCAACACTAAAACGTAAAAACCTCAGGCTTTAGGAATCTTCACTCGCAGCGCTTCGACCCCAGAAGAAAGAAGCCCCAATTTAGCGTGAATCTTTCTCGATCTTCAAGGGTACAGCAACGCTCGTACGACGCCTTCAGCCACCTATTTGGGAAGTCTATGTAGGCTTCTACGTAAACATGAACCGCACTACTCGAAGACCGCGGAAAGAGTAAGAAGACAAAAAGTTGTCGAGAACGTCAAGACAAGGTTTGAACTTCCGCGATGGTCCTATAAAAAACAAGTCAGGAAGGTAAGAGAGAAAGGTACCAGATCTATTTTTTTCTCTAACGTACGTTGTTCGTGCGGCAAAGCTGCTTCTAGTGTGGTATATGCTCAGATAATAAAGATACGGGGCGAATTCAGAATTGACAACCTTGGGGTAAAATTTATCCATTTTCACCGATACTAAAAGAGAGTCTAGTGGTGTTTTTTAGTGTATGTTTACCGATTTATTAGTAATTAAAATACATCACTAAAACACGAAAAATAGAAAAATAAATACATAAAATTAAAAAAAAGTCGGTTAAACTACTCAATGTTAAATAATAAAATCTATTAACTAAATACTTAAACAAAAGTTTTTTATACTTTAATACAATATGATATTACCTGACTTCCTTTTTTTTTATTTTTAGTGTGTTTTATTTATTTTTATTTTTTAGAAATCGGTTTAATTTTTTTTTCTAAACTGTTTACATCCATAACCACACCACGAAAATATTTGATTCCTTTAAGTTAGAAAGTTGTATAAAAGTTACCTGTAGGTCTCCTTTTCCGATTGTAAGAGTATATAAGTCCCGTATTAATAAAATCTCCTTAAAGCCGATTCCTACCTAGGGGTTTTAACCCGGAGTTTTCACCCCGGGTAAAAAGTCTTTGCCTTTGACGATTCACATCTGCGAGTCATGGATAAGGGGTTAAAACTCGTGCCTTTTTACCCGCCAAATTAGAACTGGTTCTAATTTTTCCCTATGGGTGACGACTTTTTGACAAAATTCCATACATAAATTAACGGTTGGTACTACCAAAAGTTGTGATTCTGATTTAAATGTGAATGGAAATGATTTTTTTTTTTAATTGACCGGAAAATTGAATGTTCCACTCAATTTTTTAAGCGGAAAATGCTATTTTACAGGACTAATTTACTTTCCGGTCCCTAGTTTACTTTCCGGTCTCTCATTTACTTTCCGGTCCCTGATATCAAAAAATCCTGTTAGCCATGACAAAAATTGTCAGAGTTCAATTGTTACTATTTGACAGTTCAAGATATTGTAAAGTAAAGAAAGCATCATTTTGCCAAAATGGAGTCAGACATGGAAAATCCAGATGAAATAATTGAAGCAGCGTCCTTATTGTCGTTTAAATATAACACTAAAAATTTACACAGTTTTTTCCGGTCAATTAAAAAAAAAATTATGTACGATACTCGACCGGAAATAATTTTTACGGGTCTCCTCAAAACTACAGGACTCGCCTACGGCTCGCCCTGTAAATGTTTTCGTCGACCCGTAAAATACCATTTTCCGGTCTAGTAACGTAAATAGCTATTACACGTGTCCTTGGAAAAACCCCGGCAATTAGCTGATCGGTGACGACTCATTTCGAGTTAAAGAATGTTAGTAAGAAGATGATACAAAATTTATCAAGAACGTTTTATTGCATCAAAAATAGTATAATGATAAGTTAACATATTTTAAAATTTAATAGGCCATAAAAGTATATAGTTAACTTAATAATATACTAGACAATTATAATTTTAACGCAAAATATGATTTTTGAAATAATCTGCAGTTGAGTTCTGATGAAAAGTCTTATTATCATGAAGTGAATTTCATAACTGGTCTAGGGACTATAATTATTGGAATTTCATACAGTGCATTTCTTTAATGCCCCCCTTTTTTTTTTTGAACGAATCAATTTAAAAAGGTAAAACTTTGGGATATAAAATTGATGCATAATTACTATATTTAAAAGTGAAACTGACAGATCAAAATTTTAAGATGGCGACTGGGCGCCATCTTGGGAAAAAAATTAAGTGAAAAGGGCCTTGTGATACATTTTTTAAAGGTCTTGACAAGTACTTTATAACCCTAGAATATAAAGTCAATCCTTTTAGCTAATACAAAATGACGGTACTTTAAAATTTACCTAAATACCTGCTTTGGATGGCCATATTTTTGAAAGTAACAAAACAAGATGAATTTAATGTGGTATTTGCTTAAAGCTGCTGTAAAGATCTTTTTAATGGTGATATAATATACGGGGTACGTTCAATAAATAAATATATACTTTTTTCCACCCTGTAGATTATTACTAATATCGCCATAAAAAGATATTTTAAAGAGCTTTAAGAAAATACCACATTAGAAACATCTAACTTTATTAGTTTCGGAAATATGGCCATTCGAATCAGGTATTTAGGTAATATTAAAAGTACCTCCATTTTGTATTAGGTAAAGGTATTCACTTTATATTCTAGGGCTCTAAAGTACTCATTAGAGGCTTTAAAATGATGTGCCACAAGACTCCCTTTCTATTTTTTTAAGAGGCTCCAGCCGCCACTTGAAATTTTCATTTGTCAATTTTGCTCAAAAATATAGTATTTATGCATCAATTTTATATCCTAAAGTTTTACATTAAAGAAAATGCACTTTAAAATAATTTTAATATTAAAATTAGAAGGGTATGCAGAAGCCTTATGGCAAACATGACTTGTGAAAAGTTGCACCAACCGCAGGCGGTATTTTTTCATTATTTATTTTGTTGCACATTGTTTTGCGTCATAGGTATTTTTATTTAAATATTTCTAACTTGATAAAATTTGGTGGCTAAGGAACTTTTCAAAAAAGTAATATAATAATAATGCTCGTAATAATGTATAAAAATATTAATGTTTATTTTTATTTTTAATAATACTTTAAAGTATTTACGAAAAAGACACTTATTATTTGCGGCTAAATAAGTAATTACAAATTTCCTTTGTGTTATTACTTAGTAGATGAAGATAAGAAAAAATAATCAGTTTAATATTAAAACCACAAATACGCATAATTACTAGAAAAATAACTGTGTATTACTCTATTTTGTTTTTTTATCAAGACCATGATATTTCCTTAAAGCTGTTTTAAACATCATTTTAATAAAATATACAGAATGCTTCATTAAAAAAATATTTACTTTTTGTCCTACTTTGTATATTATCATCAGCATCACGATTTAAAAGAGATTTTAAAGAACTTTAAGAAAATACCATACTAAGGACATCTGACTTTATTACTCTTGGAGATATAGGCATCCAAATTAGGCATTTAGGTAATTTTCAAAGTACCGCCATTTTGTAGTAGGAAGCTATTGACTTTATATATATTCCAAGGTTATAAAGTACCTACTCGCCAGAAGCTCTTAAATGATATGTCACGAGTCCCCTCTTTTCATGTAGTTTTTTCCCAAGGTGGCGCACAGTAGCCTTCTTGAAATTTTCATCTGTCAATTTCACTCTTAAATATAGTATTTATGAATTAATTTCATATCCCAAAGTTTAGGTTTATTAAATTGATCCGTTCAAAAAATAAATGGGTGGGAAACATTAAAGAAATGAAAAAAAGGACAAGTAAAAAAATATATTTTAAGAAGATTGAAAAATAATACAAGAATAAAACACAATTTTTAGTAAAAAGCAAAAAGATAATTACGTCTCTATCTCCCCTGTCACTATACCACTGGCTGAACAACCAAGTTAAAAAAATAATACACGCAAAATGGGTCGATAAATAATAATAATAAAGGTGGGTTCACTAATAAGCCTAAAAGTTATTGTCGATGCTTTAGGAAAAAAAACAAACACATACTATTTTGAAAGTGAGTCATGTCATGTGTATTTAAGTGAAATATTAACCTAGGATCAAATGAAATATTTTTAAGATATTGACGTAGCTAAGTAAGCAAAGGCCCGTAGATAAAAAATATAGTAGAGCCCCAACAAAAGTATTTAAAATTTTAACTCCAAAAAAGGTCTTTACCTCCTTAAAATAAAACACATAGTCAAGATAGGTAAACAAAAGCTCTGGGGCAAAAAACTAAGAAGGGCCTAACTACACTATTTCAAATCGTTTGTACCCAATTTGAACTACTCCAACATAGAAAAGTCTTTTCCTCCTTAAAATTCTGGATTACTTAAATTCCACATGGGGAAGAAACTTTTACTACTTCAATGTAGAGTTATATTGCTCCATTTACTAAATAATTCGATAAATAATAGAAGAAAGAATAAGGAGCTCAAAATTTTATGCTACACATATTTTTTTCAGTTTTTTAAATGGAATGATCCATTTATTTTTAATGCAATAAATTGGACAGATCAAATTTAGTAAGTTCCCTTGTTTATAATTCTATCTCTAAGTTGTTAAGAAATGATACACTACACTTTCAGCAAAAGATACACTACACTTTCAGCAAAAGTAATCTAAGGCTTAAATATCTTTAAAGCCGTTTAATCTATGTTTACAAAATTTGGTATTTAGTGTTTTTTGGCATGCCCAATTAATCAGTGATATCAGCATTGTTGCCAAATTTTAATATAAATGCAGTGTTGTCATATCTCGGTAATTGGTAAAGAGTAAATTTTGAAAATTTGGAATCTTACTTAAGTTGGCATGCTCCTTTTATTGCAATTAAAATAAATTGGGTCTCTTATTTAAAATATAAAACATATTATATTTAGTGCAAAACTGAAAAATCTGGCAACAATGACAGTATTATTCTTTAACTTTACTTGCCCAGAAACCCTTAAATGCCAAAATTTGTAAACGCAGCTTAAGTTGTTTTGGAGACGCATCTGAACTTTTTACCTACAATGTGGTGTTGTCATATCTAAGCTAGCTAGTAAAAGTGGAATTTTCAAAATTTGTTTACTTGTTTAATTTAACCTGCGCAATTTTATTACAATGAAAATAAATGGCACATACCTTTAAAAAAAAACAAAGAAGATACGCATAGTACAAAACAGGGCAATCTGGTAACGATGCCGATATTACTATTAAATTTATCATACCCAATACCTTCCAGATACCAAATTTAGTAATTTTAGCTTTAGCGGTTTTAAAAATATTTAAAAGTAGCAGTACTTTTTACTAAAAAGTGCCATTTTTTAAGGTAAAGACTTTTGTTTGTAAAAGTTTACATTTTTTGCACCCATCTGAAAGTCATCCTACCGACGCCCATGGACGTACGGACGCCTTAGCCTTTCATTGAAAGTAATGTCACCTAAGGCTGTGTTTATGTCGGAGCGGTTTTGAGCGAGGTTAGCAGCGCGGTTCGACCGAAGCATCCTTAAGTTACTGTACCATAAAGGTGATTGTGTCAAGCCGCGCTGCTAACCTCGTTCCTCGTCGCTCCGACATAAACACACCCTAATGCGTACGCGCCGCGCTTGCATGTGAAAGGTTACATTATTTTTAATACATTAGGCGTAGAGCAGGGATGGCGAACCAATGGCACGGTGCCACAAATGGCAAGAAAGGTAAAATTTTGGGCACGAGAGTGTGATGATGTTTTTTCTCTGTGACTCTTTGTTTGACCTCCGGACAGTGCGGACTACAAAGTTCTT
>JACEGR010004246.1:0-90100 GCA_014170235.1 Listronotus bonariensis
TATATTGTGACGTTGACATTTTGAAATACTACTTGACGTCACTGGGCAAATGTACCATATGGAACTATCTTCTTGGGACCATGAGACCGGTGGACCATCACAACTAACTTTGCATTAAAAACCAACTTAACTTATTTGAACTAATTAAATTTAGTACGGGCATATCCCTAGGGATAGCCCGTACGGGGCTTAACTCAAACTTTAACTCTTTACTTGACTTTACTAACTCTTTCTTATCTAATAAACAATCAATCCCCGTCTTAAAATTTTGTTCTCTTTAAATATTAAATTTTTCAGTATTTGTTTTGCATTTCTAGGCAACTCTGCTTGTTTAATGTTTTTGTTTTATTATTATAAGAGTAACCTAGAAAATTGTTTGATTTCTACTTTTAAACCTTGACACTTCACGTATTGTTTTATGTACCAAATTTCCCAATGTTAAGTAACCCAATTATATTTAAATTTCCCAAAAATGTATATTTTTAAAATTCCCAAAATGTATACTTTTTTATACTAGGTGTTCACATATGCCCCTTCCCTGAAAGCGTTGGACCCACAACGCTATTAGAAATGAGCCAAATTTACTTTAAACCCTTTAAAAAAAAAATTAGCAATATTACCGAAAATCGATAGTTCCATATAGCTTACAAATATTTAAAAATCTAACAATATTTTACCTATTATGTAAATTACCGTAAATAACCTTAACTTTTCGAAGTTTTTAAAAATATGAAAAAAGTTTTATCTAAAATTTTTTCAATAAATGTAAACAAAAAAAATGAACAAATAGCCCTTAATCCAAAAAATAATTAATTAACTTGACTTTTTTTCTAAAAATAAAAGATTTGTCATTGATTATAAGAAAAAGGTTAAATTTTTTTCATTGTTAACTGAATAATTTCTAAATTTGGGATTTTCTCCAAGTAGTTTTATTTAAATATAGTTGTAACGGTTAAGATTATTTTTTAGAGAAAAGTGGCCTAAATTTTATACCTCCCATATTAAACACTTTAAATGCATAGTGTTATTGTGCTACATAATATGTACTAAACAAAACATCTGACTTGGTAAATAAAAAATGTTTATTTGAAACTAGCTAGCTCTGCATTATTAGATATGGTCTTGACCTTTCTCGGATATTATATATCATCAAAACAATGACCCTTTCATCACTTAATATTACATATACGGTGGGTTAAAAAAAGAGTTATTATCAAATTTTACTTTTAGGCTACTTTCTCTCTGCATATTAAATCATTATTTTTATCAAATATTATACTTTCTAATAAGGCAAACAACAAAAAATACCATTAATTTAAAAAACATTACAGATTTACCTAAAACACTCTGCAAAGTACCATAATATTCTTAGATTGTCCATCTTTGTTGTTGAATTGTCCACTCAGTGTCCACCTTTGTAGTCTCTGCCTTAGAGCGTTCTTGATGGTGCGTTCCCATTGTGCCATTTGTCCGGTACTCTCCTCCACATACCATTGTCTGCCTTTCATTCATTTCTTCTTCCACATCAGGTTAATGCAACTGTGCCAATTTCCCCATATCCTGAGCTTTCTCAGGGCCATAACTGTCTTGTACCCCACAATTCAAGACCATATTTCAGAGCTCTTCCCCCCCACTTACTAGAGCTGCGGCTTCCAGTGCTAATGCAGCCTCATGCTGCTTCTGAACTCCGTCATCACGACGTACCATACAACTTTGACACAAATAAATATATTTCCATATTCTTCTTTATCACTTCTGGCTAGCTACGCTGCTACCTCCTTGCAGCTACGCTGCAACCATATTTTTTTCCCCATCTTCGATCGCTCACACACATTTCTTCTCCGGGGAACAGGACATACACCATATATATGAGCCATTTTTCTTCCACAAATAAACGAGGGTAGGAAGGGCCGTACCATGAGGCGACTTTCCTATCCGCTTCACAAAAGGCACTGGAACTGGGGCGGGCACGGCTTACCATAACCGACGTTTCACAAAAGGTCACTGGGGAACAGGGCGCCTCCACCATATGTGACGTTGACATTTTGAAATACTACTTGACGTCACTAGGGCTAAATGTACCATATGGAACTATCTTCTTGGGACCATGAGACCGGTGGACCATCAACACTAACTTTTTGCATTTTCAAAAAAACCAACTTAACTATGTTGATTAACTAAATTTAGTACGGGCATATCCCTAGGGATAGCCCGTACGGGAAGCACTCAAACTTTAACTTTATACTTTACCTTCACTAACTGCTTGTTATCTGATAAACAATCAATTCCCGTCTTAAAATTTTGTTCTCTTTAAATATTAAATTTTTCAGTGTTTGTTTTGCATTTCTAGGCAACTCCGCTTGTTTAATGTTTTGTTTATTATTATAAGAGTAACCTAGAAAATTGTTTGATTTCTACTTTTCAAACCTTGACACTTCACGTATTGTTTTTATGTACCAAATTTCCCAATGTTAAAGTAACCCAATTATATTTAAATTTCCCAAAATGTATATTTTTAAAATTCCCAAAATTGATTCCAAGGCAATACATTGCTTCTGGAGAAAAACTTTTATTGCATCATATTTTGGTACATCATTTGAAGCGTGTTGCTGTTCAAATGTTTTTCTTGTTGAAGGGTCCAACCTATCAAGTAACATATAGGCTAAAATAAAATCCCAACGGGACGTATCAAATTTAAGGTTTTGCAAAGCAGACAAATTTTTTGAAAAAGTATCTACTAAATTTCGCAAACTATTGTAATTTTCAGAGGTTAAGCGGGGACATTCTTCAATGGCTTTCCAGTGAGTAAAAGCCTGTAAACGTTTATTATCGTATCTTTCAATTAATGTATTATAAGCTATTAGATAATTATCCTGCGTTACTTGAATGTCTGAAATTAAACTTAAAGGTGGACCTTCCAACGAAGAAAGTAAATAATTAAATTTTTCAATGTTACTCAGGGAGCGATTAGTATGTATTAATGTAGAAAATGTTTGATTAAAAGTGGGAAAAAGAGTAACATCACCTTTGAAGGTGACTAACTGTATTTTTGGCAAAATAGCATGATCGCGTACATTAGACTGTGCTCTGCTATGCGGAGAAGCCAGTGGATGAATTGAACTATCTAAGACTCCATGCTCTTCTAAGGGCAATTCAAACAGTTCATAATAAATCGTTTCAATCTCATTACACCGTTTAGCAAAATCGGTGCCTGTCTTTTCCTCAACTTTCAATTCATCCGGATTATCCGCAAGCAAAGTAAGTAAATTATTATGGTATTTCTCAAAATCTTTGATTATTTTGCTGAGACCCCTGTAACGAACTTTAAAAGGATTTAATTGAGCCTCGTCATTTCTGGCAGCTAGAGCAGCGTCAATAAGCAAGGATAATCGAGAAATTACGGCCTGTCTTAAGGCTTTTGCTTTAAGAACTTTATTAGGAGACATTTCAAATCTTTTTGAAATAAGTGATAAGAAAAATTAAATTTAAGTTAATCTTAAATAAATAAAAGATTAAATTTAACGCAAACTATTCAACAAGAACAAATATTTGAAATAGAAATGCAAAATTTTAAAAAATGTTAAAAATAAAAATTGTAATTTTTAAAGTGACCCTGTAAAATTAAATAAGTATTTTTGCAAAGAAAAGGACAGCAAATCAGCTGTTTCAAATTATTAAAATGTATAAAGTAGAGTACCTGTAAAGGCTGATAGGAATCACAAATATTTCAATGTTGATAAGGAACCGCTTTTTTGGCACCTTTAAACCGGCCTTAAAATACGCAATGGGCGCTGGCTGCAAATATTAATTAAGTAAGCAATATTTTACTGTAAAATCAATTTTGAAATTTAGAATATTAAAGCAGGATACGATTAAATTTAATTAGAACTTAAAAAGTAGTAAAATTATAACTTAAAGCGGGGTAAAAGTTATAATTAGCTAGAAATATCGACGTAAGTTAGGTAAAAATAGCAAAAAGTAGCAAAATAATTATTATTTATTATAAAGGCAAATTGTAATTAATAATAATATGAAGTATAGTATCAAATTAATAGAAAAATGTATTAAGAGTTAATGAAAATATGCTAAAAAATTATGCATTCAGAATTTTAATGACTGCGAAACCGCTCAATGTGACTCTATATATCAAAGAAGTCTCAAAAGGCGTAAAAAAGTATCCGGAGAAGAAGGATCAATGTTTGGGGGCGATGTTAGCCTCCTTTTTAGTGGACTGTATTTTAATAGGGTTGCACTGGATACAAGTTTATCGCTTGAAACCTCTTTACCATATTATTATATATATCACAATCACGGCCTAGCAGCTTTGTAGTATCGTAAATTAAGTAAAATATAAAATGGAGGAAAATCAAAATGGTTTGACTCACCTTTGGTTTGGAAAGTGGAAAAATAGGAAACCCGGATGGCGGGCGCGTGCAATTCGGTACACAGTTGAATTTCGTCTCTTCTCTCCTTTCCCTTATAAATTTCTTCCAAGCGCCGTCGTACTGTGACGTATATGGTACTTCGCGTACGGCCGGAAAGTGTAGGTACGAGGGTTGGTAAAAAGTAGGAGAATTATGGAATGGGAAAGGTGGGTCGAGAAAATTTGTATTTGTATTAAGTATTAAAAAAAAAAGAAAAATTTATAAAACCACGTATTCTGAATGCATATATCAACTAAAATTAAAATTTATAAGAATAATTTTGAAAGTACATAAGTAAAATTTAATCGTAAATAAAATAATTAATTTAATCAATATTTACCAAAATTTGGTTTTAGGGGTTTTTAGAGTGGGAAATCAAAATTCTACTCATGTTTTTGTTGTAAAATGTAGAGAGAGCAACTTCAGTCCTTTGCTTAGGTTGAAATTGCTATAACTTTTGTTTGTCGGGTATATTAAAGGTCTGGTAGATTTTTCTCCTATGTATTCTTAATCAAAAGGTATTTCCCTTTAGAGTCTGCCTGGTTGTCTAGACAAAATGTAAAGAATGCACTAAAAAAATTGTGTAGGGAATAAAACGTTTAACTTGGCATTTCTTAAAAACGGTTATTTGTAGCAAAATTTAATTATTAGATAAACCTTTTCCTGTTCAAAAAACATAGGAAAATAGGAATTCTTTAACAGATCTAAAACATACCAGGGCAAAAAAAAGATGGAAATTTCAACGTAACCATAAGTGGCTCTCTTCAGATTTTACAAGCATAAACAAGTAGACTCGGATTTTTCACTCTGAGAAACACCCACAACCTTTTTAATAATAAATTACATATTAAAAAGTAACCAAAATAACATAAAAGCTTTGACACCCTGTAGCTCGCTAACAATAAACTTTTCGACTAGAGTAAACTGCGTTAAATCTATGTATTTTGGTCCAAGGAAATTGTGGTATCATTTTGTACAGACCTTTTGAAGATACCCTGTATACTTTTTAAAGTCGTATTAAAGATAGAAGTAATTTATAAAAATAAATTATTTTCCTATTATTTAAACGCCCTGTAGTTAAAAATGTGCGACGTTTATATATTTATATAAAGTTTTTTTTTACTTTTTCTGAATACTTTTTAAAATTTTCGGTAGAATTACTGGATACCCTGTATAAAAATATAAAATTTGTTAGTTTTGTAGTTTAAATAAAAGTTAATATGTATTAGTTATTGACTAACCCCGCTCATTAAATTTTTAATAGGATGGGTTTTTATGAGACGCCAGTGCTTAGAAACGACCCAAAAAGCGCCAGGCTTCATTGTGTCCTATGCAAATTGAGAAAATCTAAATAGAAGACAAACGTATAAAACAATAGTTTACACAAATTTATCAAGATTAAATCCTAATCCAGGAGAATTTGCATCGAGCTAAAATCCTATATAGAGCGCGATGGCATAATGATTGGTTATTTTAAGTTATTTTGCATAAAATGAAGAAAGTGAAGAATATATTTTTCAAATTTATTTTAGAAATATTACAATACAAAGCCGTGAACCGTACCACGTCGCAAACAATATTCTATAAATCTCGCATCAACGACGTACGCTGCATCGAACAACGATTTGAATCTGGCACTCCAACGATTTAAGGTCCGGCCACAAAAACCGCACCGAGCCTGTACCGGGCCCAGGTTAACAATGGTATAATATCGCAACTAGGGCTCCTTGTTTACCTAAAATTGATTTTTGTACTTATTTTTTAATCCAAATTTTAAGTGCAGATGTATTAACCTTTTTTTCATGGTTTAATATTCGATCAGCTTTTATTTAAAGAGTATTATTAAATATTTATAGTATATTAATAACTTAATTAACCTTATCTTAGTTTCAAAAACAACTATAATGAAACACCTGAATTATCAATAACATAACATTTATTCCGTACTGCTTACTACATTAAAATGTACCTACTACCCGAATCCCGATGTTTTTCCATACGAGACCTAGCATAAACCAAAAACTTATATCTTACAAATCTATGTAAGTAAGCATAACAATATGACCCTGCGACTAGTAGACTAGTAATAAAAAATTGTTAACAATGTATTAAACAAATCAGGTACTTGGATTTTAATGTATGTTTTTTCTTGGTCTAGCTTTTTCAAGACTATGTAAATTTCTGAATATGCTTTCTAAATTCTCTTATCCAAATATTCCAGCACCTTTTTTTTCCGGGACCCTAATTAAATTTAGTCTGTTTTTACAAAATTCATAATTCCATGTGACGAGTTTCTTCAAGGTAAACTCATAAAGCATTTTACCTCAGTTAAATAAATATTATATAAAAATCTTTCACAATTTTGTTAAGTACATCTGAGCAGCGGTGTCCTTAGACCTAAACAAGAAAAAATATTTTTAGCAGTTTTAATTGCGTTATTGGAAAATTGTAAGTTTAATATTGAAATGCCCGGCTCCTCCTACACAGGCAAGACGTACAGCTGAGCTACGCTGCGGACTCGTTGCGGTTATGTCTGATCAGACCTTTATGCGGTCTATACTGAACAAATATTTAATGTTTCTTTAGAAGTCAACTTAACTTTTAAAATTGTCTGTCTAAATATTTCAAGATAGCTGCTGGGAGTCAATTTGGGAAAAAATGAAATGGAAAGAGGGGTCTTGTAACACATAATTTTAAAGATCCTGATGAGTACTTTATAAACCAAGAATATAAAGTAAATACCTTTAACTACTAAAAAATGTTGGTAATTTAAAATTTCCTAAAAACCTGATTTGGATAGCCATATTTCCGTAAGTAATAAAGTTAGATCTATATAATATGGTATTTTTAGATCTTCTTAATTGTAATATAATATAAAGGGCGCCTCATTTAGTTAATAAATAATCTTTGTCTTACCCTGCATATTATTACTATTACAATAAAAATTACAAATAAAAATATTTTAAAATCTTTAAAAATACCACATAAGGTCCATCTAACTTCATTACTTTCAAACATATGGCAATCCAAGACAGGTACTTAGGTAATTTTTAAAGCTATCTCGAAGTAGGTAAACTTAATGACTTATGGTAGGTTTACATCTTACATTTATTGCATGATATTTATGTCAGACAGCAGTTCTGGCTAATGTAAACAACAAAAAATGTCTATCGGACATAAATTTTTGGCCACAACCACTTGACTATGGCTGAATACATTACGTGTAAAAGCCAAAAACCGAACCACTATTTTTATTGACATTTCCAATAAATAAATAAATAGGAAATCAGACCTTTTATTGAAAAGTAGTTTTTTTAAAATTGAACACCCGGTGTGTTTTAACAAATTTTAACTCTGTATTTAATTTCACATCAAAAATGTGTGACACACTATACGTCAATTATTGCTGGTTTTTAAGATATTAATAGTATGCAGTTATACTGATGAACAATTAAAAGTAAATGTAGATAATATTATTTTGTATTTAATTATTATATTAAAATAATTTTGTCACTGTCAGAGGGACGAATAATCTAATATCATGTAATTAATTACCTTTCATTGTAAGAACCACTTATTAGTAATTCAGTTAGTTTATTTTAGATATACATATTAACTTACTTAACCTAAAAACCAGTCATAATTGACGTATTGCTATTTTTTTAGTGAATTTTAGTGATATTTGTCTCAAATAAACTAAATTGGTGATATACCTATTAGTAGTTCTTACAATGAAAGGTTATTAGTAACATAATAATATCACTTTTGTCATTCTGACTGTAACAAAAATAATTAAAAATAAGTAGAAAAAATCTTATTTTCTTTTTCACTTAATCGATGATAAGTATATTAGCATACTGCTGGCAATAATTGATGTATTGTGTATTAAATACTTTTGATGCAGAATTTATTACAGAATCAAAATATGTTAAAATATCCATTTAAAAAAACCCACTTGACGATAAAAAATATGTTTTTGAGACAACTTGTATAATAGCTAGTACGGTCAGTAGAAAGAGTGTATCCTAATAAACATTTTTTATTTTAAGTTTATTTTTGTATATTGTACGGGGGCGAAGTTATTTCCTCTATGAATAGAGTTGGGATACCCTGGTAAAGCAGGGGTGGCCAACTTGTTTAGAACCAAGATCGACTTTTCGCTGACGACACCCAGTGCCTATCTACCAATTACATACTTCGGCGATTAAAAAATAATACAAGATGATGTGTGCAGCAGTCGGTAATAACGTTAGGCCCTGTGTTCTACGTATTTGTATTTTTTGCCTTGCCACGATCGACTCGACTAATAGTCGCGATCGACTAGTCGATCGCAATCGACCGGTTGCATCAATTTCACGTGCAAAAGTTTTAATTTTGTGTGATGAATCGTTTAAAAAATTAAAGCGGACGAGACATTAAAGAAATGCACTGTAAACAAAGCAATTAATAATAATAAATATATACATACTTGGTGTCAACAAATCTATTAAACAAGCCATAATTTCTTAAATATTAGACATACCAAAATAATATTTAGTATAAGTAAATGGTATGAAAAGCGAGGCGGTTTCGCATGTTTTCCACTCTTCGGTTGCTTCCGCTTTAAATGGAAATAGCCCCAATTTTAAACCTTTTATTGGAACACCCTATATATTTTACAATTTTTGGATTCATAACACAATTCTAAATAGTAATTTGACAATTATAAAAAGTTTTACGCCTACCTAATTTTTTAGAGCCATTTGTATTGGTGGCTAAAAACCTTTATTTGAAAGGCGCTTGTCTAGAAAGGGTTGTCATTTGAAAACTATTAGTTAAAGACAAAAATGTCAAATTTACTAAATTGTTTTATTCTTATCTTTCATATTAGCCACTAAAATTTTGAGATTGTATTTTTTCCAACATTACCTAGGGTTACAAGATTAATTTGCGTCCAGTCATGGTTACCTAGTATAAAACTAAAAATGGCTCTAAAAAAATTAAATGGGCCTTAAAACTTTACACATTCTAACTTCGAAGTTTCTTGGGATTCCAAAAATGATAAAATATGCAGGGTGTTCCATTTAAAAATTTAAAATTGGAGTCACTGCGGAGGTATTTATAATGACTATTTTTCCAATAATCTCAAAGTGAAACTTATTTAAAAATACGTACATACAAGGACATTTTTAGGTTAATATATTTCTCTTAACTTAAGTATAAAATGCAAGAAAATAAGAACATTTTTAAATAAAACTATATTTGAAATTGCTTCGTTTTTGAAATACAGGCTGTTAAAATGTTAAGAAAAAAGTGCCTTTTCTTATCATAAATTTCCTACCACTTTAGCAAAAAATGAAATGAAATGGTTAAAAAAGCATATCAAATTTTGTGGACATATCTGGAGTGGTAGAAAAGTTATGATAAAAAGGCATTTTTCTTAAAACTTTAACAACCTGTATTTCGGAAACGAAGCAAACATAGTTTTATTTCAATAATGTTCCTATTTTTTGCATTCTATACCGTATTAACAGGAATATATATCAACTTAAGAATAACCCTGTATATGACCTTATTAAACATTTTTTAGAAAAATGGCACGTTAATACGTAGAGGTAAAGGTTTGCCATCCCTGCTCTAGAAGTTAT
The DNA here is from genome assembly GCA_014170235.1 of Listronotus bonariensis. NCBI lineage: Eukaryota > Metazoa > Arthropoda > Insecta > Coleoptera > Curculionidae > Listronotus > Listronotus bonariensis. The sequence goes on from JACEGR010004246.1 coordinate 10,052, forward strand.
GGCTGCTCTAATAAATTCGTTGACAACTGTATGTATAGGTAATTTTAATAATCAGGAGAAAAGCCAAATATTCTCTTTAAGCCTAAATAATGGTTCCCTTAAAATTTTTTTGTGTTGTTGGAAAAAGGGGAACACACAATATAAATTACCCTATCTGTATCTCTAATAGAGCTTGTCTGATGTATTTCTGCTTCACTTGATTCCAGCTTATTGAGCAAAAAGACAACTTCAGGTATGTCTATTTAGGTTCATTTTTATTAAAATAAGAATTTTATATAAAATACTTGAAATCTTAATATCAAATCGTAATATTTTTGTAAAAATGTTAGATTGAAACAAAGTTATACTTACAGTTTTATCCCTCTTAAATTGCCTAATGTTACATTTCAATATTTTATACAAGTTTTTCAATAATCTGAATAATGGAATATATTACCCATAGAAATTTATGATAAATTGGTTTAAAGAAATAAAATGTCTGTACAAAATACTTTGTGATTTTCTAGATTTAAACAGATTTACGAATATGGTGTTAGCGTATACCGAAATGCCGTACATTAATTTCAAAATCAATTATTATGATAGGGGAGCCCAAGAGAGGATTTGGGAAATTACTACAGCGCACCAGATGAATATACCGGAGAATACCTTGTATCCAATTATTAAATACTTACACCAAATATGAGCCCCGTATACGGGGCGATCGTAAGAACAAAAATATATACATCAGAAATTGTCGTGCGCGGTCAGATTAAGATAGGGTAAGTAAGTTAATTACATGCCAAACAGTGTATATTCCACTAATCTGACAATTTAAGAGTGACGTAAAGAAAGCGGAGGGCTACAAAGTTGTAAAAAAACATCATTTTGACATTCTCGAGCGTATTTATTTATTTTTTATTATAAAAAAATAATTTAAAGAAACCGAAAATATATAATTCAGTTCGATTTAAACGATTTCCAAAAGCCTAAATAATAAAAGTATTTTTTTAACAAACTTAAAGTTTATGATCGCTTAGCGCACAGATAAAAAGGTATACATTATATAACTTTTTTTCTGATTCAATTTCAAAATCCTTGTAGGTGTCAATGTGTCTCTCAGTTTTATTTTTGTTTGTTGATCAATAATAAAAATAATGTTAAAAAATAAAACAAATAAATGTTAAGGTAAGGTTAATCCTAAGTATAATTCGGCGGTATTCAATAGTTTTTATAAGCAAAACCGTCGAACGTCGGTATTTACAGATAAAACAAGTAAAACCGCCGGTAATAACAAATTAGTTACAATTGTCATATACCACTAGACGGCGGTTGTCATTTCGTAAAATTAAGCAAAACCGACTGGACGGCGGCTTATTTCCTTAAACTTAAGCAAAAACCGCCGGCGATCATTTAGCCAGTGCCAAAAATAAAATAAATAATAGTAAATATTTAGTAAGAATGTAAAAAGATAATTGATAAAAAGTTTTATTTGTTACTAATGGAATAATAAAGGTATAATATGTCAGCTTTGTATGTAATGATTTTACACTTTTTTTTCTTAAATAACATTTAATTGGCTTCTTACAAAAAAACACGAAATTTGATGTGTGAGCTTACCTTATCAACGTCTTTAAAATGGTCCTTTTGAACAATTTTGTTGTAAAATCAATAAGAGAGCTAATATTTAAAGGTATCAAAATTTACATGGAATTTCCTATGGCCAGTCTGGCAATCCACCACTCGGTATATAGAGCAAAAGATGAAATCCGTCCTATCATTTATTTACCCACTGTTACCAAGTTTTCTATACAAAATACTTATTTTAATTAAATTCAAATAATTAATTTTAGAATTAAATTAAAGTCACGCGATTAGTATTTTGCTTATACATTAAGAATCAAAATTTATTGGTATATACAGGGTAGCCCAAAAATAGGCAAAAATCATCATTAGTAAATTTCTCGATAACTGTTGGAATTTGATGGATAATAAATAAAAAATTATTAGAAAATAGGTGTTTTCATTTAAAAAAATTAAGTTTGTTGTTTTAGGTTATTTTTAAATTACCCTGTATAGGCAACTTTACCAGAAGAAAAAAGCCACAACCAAAAATAAAGATTGTCGTATTCTAGTGCTTTCTTAAAAAAATAAACTGCATTTAAACAAGTTTGTTCCAACTTACAACATTAATTTTAGACAAAATCGATAGCAAATTTCTCAAAAACTGTTGACTTTAGGTATAAGACATGGTAAGTATATGAAATGTAATAAAACCTTGGTGTTTCTAATAAGTTGATCTTCATCACCATTACAAAAACTGCAGTAAAAACAAGTATTGACCAGTTCAAACGTTTTTTTTAAACAAACCACTGAGTTTTAATTGCTATCACTTTATTAATGTCTTATTGTCTTATAATTAACACAAAAACGGTAAGCATAAGTATACTGTGCGTCTCTAAAGTGTGTTTAACCAGAACTCCCTTCATAACTTTTAAATTTTCCGGTATTTTTTATGAAAATTAAGGAACTGTAGTAAGACAATATAAACCAAATTTCAGACAAGAAATAATAAATATAAATGTCAAACTACGAGTTCGGCGCCATTTAAAAAAAAGAAAATTTAATAGAAGGAAAAGTCTTGTGGCACATAATTTTAAACCTCCCGACGAGTACTTTATAATCGTAGAACAATAAAGTCAATATCTTTACGTACTAAAAAATGGCAGTACTTTAATAATTACCTGAATATCCGATTTTGACGGCCAAATAAAAAGGAATAGTGTTGGATATACTTATGTGTAAAACTGAGCATTAATAAGGTATTTTCTTGAAGCTCTTTTAATCGTCATTTTATGGTGATATTGGTGATAATAATATGTAGGATAGGACAAAAATTACATAGCTTTTATTGGCGCACCCTGTTTATTATATTACCATTAAAAATATATTTAGGATACGTTTAAGAAAACATCACATTCAGAATATATTTCTTTATTAGTTAGTATAATATGGCTATCTAAATCAGATATACAGATAATTTTTAAAGTACCGCCAGTTTGTTGTAGGTAGAGGTATTGAAGCTTTAAAATGATGTGTCACAATACCCCTATAATATACAGGGTATCCCAACTCTAATTATACACGAAAAAACTTCGTTTCTGTACAAGATACAAAAATAAACTTAAACTAATTGGGACACACTCTTTTTATTCACAGTAGGTAACTAGTTAATATACAAGGTGTCGCAAAAACATAATTTTCATATTTTTAATTTTTTAATGGAACTTCATGTATTTATTATTAAATTTTGACTCTGTCTTAAATTATACATCAAAATGTACCACATACTATATATCAATTAATGCTGGTTTCCAAGATATCAACAATATGCTTATACGATTAAAAGTAAAGAAAGAAAATAATATTTTAGTTTAAATTATTTCTAAATAATTTTGTCAGAGTCAGACTGATAGTAGAATAATATTTATTTAATTTCTTTCCATTGTAAGAACTACTTATAGGTATGGCAGCAATTTGGTTTATGTTAGACACATATTTACTTAATTACACCAAAAAACAGCAATAAGGCAGTTATGCCTGGGTTAAGTAAATAAATATATATCTTAAATAAACTAAATTACTGACTTACCTATGAGTAGTTCTTACAATGGAGGGTAATTAACTACATGTTATTATATTATTTGTCACTCTAACAGTGACAGAATTATTTAAAAATAGTTTAAACCAAAATATTATTTCCTAACTTTTATCGTTAATGAGCATAATCAGCATACTGCTCTCAAAAACCAGCTATTGTTGTATAGTGTATAATTTATTTTTGATGTAGACTTTAGTACAGAATCAAAATTTGTTAAAATATACAGGGTGTTTTATTTAAAATAAACTTTCTTGACAAACTACAAATTGTAATTTTTTTTTAAATATGTTAGTATAGTCCTTTAAGAACACGTCCCTAAAATTTAATAACATAATATTCTGTATTTCCCATATTAAAGAGTTGGTTAGTCACTATAATCAATAAATTCTTATGTACCTCATCAAACTTTAAACGTGTTTTTCTTAAAACTTTATTTTGAAATTGGCGGGCACGATAGCTCAACAAGCTAATTGACCGATCGTCCTAAAATTTTGTACACATATTTTTAACAACAGTACTTTCTATGTGAACCTTTAAAATCTCAAGATTTAAAAAATATATATTAATTTTTTTAAGCAAAAACGATGAAAAAATTGAACCAAAAAGTAATTTTTATCTTTTTGAAGCATTATATTCCTCCGGATTTATTTACTTTTTTTACTTTTTTGGGTTTACCAACAAATTATAACATTAATAAACAGAAAAAACATTAGTTTTTGATTTTCAAATTACTAAAACTGATGCTAAAGTGCCCGCTGATTAAAAAGTCTCTCCCCGACCTTCTTAAAAAAAATTAGCGTACAGCCGCCATTTTGGGTAATTAAAATGAAAAAAATATAATATTATATTATTTTAATATTTCAGTAAACTACATGCAAATTTATAAAAATATACAGTGAGGTCCTAAAGTCCGTCGCCCCCTTCGAACTTCTAAACCGTTTAGTATATTTTCATGAAACTTAAAACAATATTTCATGAACAAGGTCTGCAATTTTTACATATCAATGACAGCTGAGCGCCATATTGCGAAAAAAAATAAAGAAAAAGGGAGTCTTGTGACACATCATTTTAAAGCTCCTGACAGGTACTTTACAACCCTAGAATATAAAGTCGATACCTTCACCTACTTAAATGGCGGTACTTTTAAGATTACTTAAATACCTGATTTCGATGGCCATATTTCCGAAAGTAATTAAGTTAGATGTACTTAATGTATTAATTTCTTAAATCTCTTTTAAAGATCTTTTTAATGGTAATATAATGTACAGGGTGCGTCATTAAAAAATATATACTTTTGTGCTACCCTGTATGTTACCACCAGTATCACCATTAAAAAGATCTTTAAAAGAGCTTTAATAAAATACAATATTAGGTACATCTAACTTAATTACTTTCGGAAATATGGTCATCCAAATCAGGTAAAATGATGTGCCACAAGACCCCCTTTTCCTTTTAATTTTTTTTGCAATATGGCGCCCAGCTGTCCCCTTGACATTTAGAGCTGTCATTTATGAGTAAAAAATTGCAGACTTTGGTCATAAAATATTGTTTCAAGTTTCATGAAAACATACCGAACGGTTCAGAAGTTAGAATATAGTGACTCTTTCAATAAAAAAAGATTAAAATCAATAAAAATTTAAGCATTTGCAGGTATCTCCCCCCTTAAGACACCTTGTATATTAACTGGTACTGTCAATAAAAATATTGTATTCAAAAGAACATTTCATAATTAAAGTTTACTTTTGTATCTTGTAAAGGGGCAAAGATATTTCTTGTACAAATAGAGTTGGTACACCTTGTATACTGTGTAAGTATCCATCATAAAATTTTATTTCTTCCGATTCAAATATTACTCATAAAACCAGATACTTGCTTTTCGGTTTTAAAACCCTTGATGTCGCCGTGAACTGTGCTCTGTTTGTGTATTCTCAAAGATAGCTTTTGTCATTCTTTTAAAAGCTTATGAATAAGCTAATTGATCATTTCTTATTTAAATAAATTTTGTTTTTCTTGCCAATAAAGCGTACGAGTCAAATGCTACTTTTCTTTAAGCCGTAAACGTTTGGTTTATTAACTTTTTGTAAATATAAAAGCATACTTTTTATTAAAGAAATTATAAATGTTTTAAACGTTTTTTTTGTGTGTAGGTTATTGTGTAATGCTGTTTTGTCTCGGTTTTATTGTGATAAGTAGCTTCTTAGGCTTTGAATGTGGAGAAACTATGCATTTTTTAGCATAACAGAACTAAAGAAACAAATGAGCATCGTTACTTTTTGATAAAAGATAAACATTTTTAAATAAAAAAGCTTGTGTGTTATGCCACTTTTAAAAAGGTGTGGTAAAAGCTTTAAAAAAATACCACGTCTTATAAATCTATATTAATTAGTTTCGGAGATATGGCCACTTAAATCTAAATAATAGTAGATATAATTTCTACTATATCTACGGCACTAAGCTTAGTGCTTGCTAGGACCTGTAGATATATTGGAAATTATATCAGGTAAAATACATGATGTTACATTTATAAAAGTTTACTTCTTAAATTTTATTACCTTTTAAAAAATTTATTTGTTTCTTTCGAAATTTTTAAAAGATAGGTAAAAACTATAAAACTTTTATACAAGTTTTTTTTCTATCTTATTCAATTATCGTTGTTAAGTGGCAAGCAAAATACATGGTTATTTTTAGTTAGGTACTTTCCATTTAACACTGTATATAATAAAAGAAAATAAGATTTTTTTAAATAAAATTATGTCCGAAAATGCGTTTTTTCCGAGATACAGGGTGTTAAAGTTTTAAGAAAAAATGCCTTTTTACCATAACTGTCCTACCACTCCAGATATTTTTATAAAATTTGGTAAACTTCTATTGAGCATTACATTACGTTTAATGCTGTAAATTTTTTAAAAAATTCTACCAGTTGCGGTGGAACAAAATTTGTAACGATTTTTTTCAAGGAAAAGGTAGTACGCCACTGCTTTTTCTTTGGATCAATATAATTTTTAAAATATTTATTTACTTTAAAGTAAATTTGGTTTCGTAATATTTTTTCGTACAACGACCGGTTTTTGTTTAAAAAAAGCCATTTTGGTGCATGCCCAAATTGCTAAAATCTGATGTGGTGTCAGGGTTTACCGATTTTGCCATGCATTAAAATGGCTTTTATTTCTTTAACTGAAAATTCCTCGTCATGCAAAAAAACATCTAGAGACCCAAATAATTTTAATATAAATGAGTCTTGCAAAAAATTATTGATTTAAAGAAAAAGCAGTGGCGTACTCTTAAAATAAATTCAATACAAATTTTCGAACGCCACTGGTACAATTTTTTTTTAATTTACGGTAAACAATGTATCTAATGTAATTGTCAAAAGAAGTTTATCAAACTTTGAGGAAATATCTGAAGTGGTAGAAGAGTTATTATAAAAAGGCTTTTTTTTTTAAATCTTTAACATCTCGTAAATAAAGCATTTTGGGATATATTATATTTAGTTGACAAATTTTCTTGTTTTCTTGAGCTTTATACAGTGTTAAAAGAAAAGTGCCAACTGCAAATAAGCCTGTATAAATAAAAAGCTTTTACAATTGTAAATGTTATTAAGGCATTCTGCTCTTAATAAGTTTAATAATTGTTTTTGTTATCATAAATGATACTTTTTACCTTATATTAATGTATAAACCTGTTTAAAAATATAGTTTTTTAAAAGGCACTGGCTAAACAACCGCCGGCGATTTTGCTCAATTTTAGGAAAAAAACCGCCGTCTAGAGTCCGGCGAATTTTTATACATATCTACGTATATGAAAACCGTCAAAAATTATAATGATTTTGTTATTACCGGCGGTTTTTACTTATTTTATCGATAAAAGCCACCGTCCGACGGTTTTGCTTATAAAACTATTGAAAACCGCCAAATAATACAGTTAACCTAACTTTAATAATTATTTGTTTTATTGTTAATTATTAACCAAAAAACAAAAATAAAACTAAGAGACACGTTTGACACCTACAAAGATTTTATTCTTTTTTTCTTAATACTTTTTTAAACATTTTTTCTATATTTTTGATTGTTTATAATTTAAATTTCAGACGAATAATTTTCCACTTTTTAAGAATTTTAAGGTATATATATCTAATTGATGATTTTAATGCTGACGATGACATCCTGATAAGTTATTTATTTGCCTTTTCTGCTCGACAATAATTTTTAAAAGTGTTTTTATTGTAAATTCTTGACAAACAAGTTTTGTAATGTGTCTTTTTAATTATAGGCCCTTGATAAAGTGGCAATCCACGAAAAGTTAGAATAAACCCAATAGTGGTTTTATTTGCCTGTCCGCATCCCGCTATACTACTTTAATTTATTTTTCCAAAGGGAGCTATTAACTAAACCACAATTTCAAAGAATAAACCCACAAAAAACTAAACGCTTATGGGACGCAAAATAAATAATTATTAAGGTTAGATTAACTTTAATTATTTTTTGGTGGTTTTTAATAGTTTTTATAAGCAAAACCACCGGAAGGACAGAAATCCCAGAAGGCGTCGATAAATTCTTTCCGATAATGCGAATAGTCTGTTTGGCGCCTGCGCGTCAAACCTCGGGAATGTCTGATATCAAAGCACACAAACACTTTTTTTACTCATGAAAGGTAACTTTTCTTTCGCATAGGTAATAACATTGGCAATCCATCCAGATCAGTGGTAAATGTTTAAAAAATGAATTAAAACAAACCAACTGCGTATACACTACAGCATAATGTATTTTATTTTACCTATTATATGCATAGAAATAAATAACAGTGACAGCTAGGTCTAGCCCATAAACATAAAGCATCATTGGGTTTACATTTCATTTTCTCCATAAAAGCGCACAGTTATGATAAATCTGTATCTGTATGAGCTACAAACCGTTATTAATAGAAAATAGCTTCGCTGAAACGCACTACCTATTATGTTGTCTAGTTCAGATTTAAGTAGATATTTTGCATCACAAAGGGCCATTTTGCTTTTGGTTCAGTTTGCGCTACGGACAAACGTTAAATTAACTTTTGTCATTATCGAGTTATTTGTATATGGAGTAATCTAATTGTGTGTTCCATTAAATATTGGCATTTGTACCTAATAAAATTTCATTATTAACCATGAAACACTGCATTTCTAAATTTCTCTTCGCCACGTATGTCTTATTTTGTCAACACTCTAGCTTCTTTACACCAGCAATGTACCGTATTTATTTTTAAATATATATTTTAAATTATTTTCTAAAACCTTTAATGGTTACTGACTTAGCTCAGATTTTAAATATTTTATGTAAAAACTGGGAGAACGAACCCACTACAAATTCACAGCATCAGCTAAGTCGAAGATGCTTTTTGTATTAGCAGAACTTTGTACCCTATTTATTTATAGCTTTGCTAATTTTCAACCAATTTTTAATTTTCTAATGCGCATGCTTAGTTAAAAATACTTTTCTGAATAGTTAAAAATGTTTAACTCTGCAAACGGCATGACATATAAATGCCAACTGGACCCATGCCACCTAGCCAAAATTTGAAAAAAAATCGTGAAATTTAGTTTTCGCACAGCAACAACGGCTTTATTTTAAACAAAAATTTGTAAAAATGCTTTCAAAACGTTTTTAATGCAACCACAAATTATAATAACTACTGAACCAAAGACTTAAAACACACTAAACTGGCTAAACTGTTGAAATTGTAAACAAATACAAACGAACAAACATGTAAAATCCACTTAAAATCCGTGGATTACTTTGACGGTTGAAAACTAGTTCACAACAAAAAATTTGACGTCTGCAAACAGGGGATTTCTGATTAGCAGTTTGGGATTTCTTCTCTAAGAACGCTTTTAATGAAATGCGCATGCGTCTGATGGTTTCTGACAGTTTCCGACTGCTCTAAGAACAAACCTAATATGTTATAAAAAATAACCATTTTACTACCATAAGACTAATTCGATTTTTGTACCGAAATCCCTATCTCTCAACGTGCCGTTCCGCTTTGTTTTTGCTTTATTGGCCAATATAGCTTTTCACAGCTCAACGTGTATACATGATTAATGAATTAATATTAATAAATAACCAATAGAAAGTAAAACGTCATTTAAAAAATTGACAAGACATTTTATTCACTACTGATGGATTTATTAAGGTAGGTATCAGGTATCCAACGATTTTACAAATACTTTTCCTTAAATAACATTGAATAAAGAATGACAAAATTTAGTGTGTAAAAAAGTAGCTAGTGCAGCGTTAAATTCTGGGGGTGGCCGGCGATGATAATTCTCCCGGAGCAAAAAAATCCCCCGGGGAAATTTATCAAATTAAATTTGGTGCTCAAATTCTAATCCTGAATGTGATCTAAAAGTTGTTGTTTTTTGGTTTTTAAACAACACACTAAACCCTGTATAAAAAACTGTATAATCCATAAAACAAAACAAAAAAACAAATTAAAATAGGCTGTGTTGCAAACAGAAAGCTTTTACATTAAATTAAAATTATGTGCCCAGCAAATGATATTTCATAAAGTGTGGGACGTTATGACTTTCGTTATATCTGGATAATAAACTGATTTTTTTTTATAAATTTACATAACGAATAAAAATCTCTTACTCCCAATTTATAAGGTTTATTTAAGTTATATTTAGGTACACATTTAGTACCAGAAAGCAAAAATAAAAATCCTTCTGAAACGATATTAAACTTGAAGAAGACATTTTGTTACAAAATATACATAAGTCTTTTTACGATTTGCGTTTTAATGCCGGGATTTCTATTTCCAGTTTAATTTAGAAAATGGAAAAGTTTTCTTTCTATGTAACTATATTTATCTTTTCAATAAAGTTAAATACAACAATAAAATACAACCCATTTACGTACTTTTATGGCGACAAACGCATGTTACTAGACTTTAATTTAAAAACAAAGTTAAAACCTGAAGTTCGAAAATCAGCATAAAAACAGAATTTGTTGCTTTTTGGTTGCTTATTAGTTGCTAAATAAACTACTTTAGTGCTTAAACCGATCGTGACAAATCAGTACCAGCCTTTCATTAAGTTAGCATGGATATATTCTGAAATGGTGTAATACATTGAATAAAAATAAGGCTATTTGTTGCTGCAGAAAAAAAAATTAAAATAACGTTTTTTTCCTAACTTTGACATTGGGTGTGAAGCTGTCTATGCTAGCTTTACACTCGATTCTTCCAGGTAAAATTTAATCTTAAATTTTTTGCTGACTGCACCCCTCCCAGCGCCCATGTTTTAATAGCACTTAGTTTTTTTGCCATATTTTTTCTGCAACCACGTATGTAAAAATAAGAAAATACCAAAGTTGCTTTATATCAAAAAATCGGCCATTTTGTCCTGTTTAAAATAAACTTTTAAAAAATCTTAGACTCTCTGCGAAAACCGCATCGATAACTTTAAAGGTATTCGCGATCAAAATATAGTTAAACACCCGGTATTTAAAAAAATCCTACATATGTTTTTATTTTTAATTGTCTTTTCCCAAATTCTGATTACCTTTTCAATCATATTACCCATAAAATTTGTTTTGCTTCAGGTCTCGAAACGTTTGAAGCCTATTCTTATAAACCTTAGATTTAAGGTAGTTTAAAGGTGAGAGATCGCACCACCTTGGTGGCCACTTCACATTACCATTTTACATATTGAATATTACCCTGGGCCACTCCCTAATTGTAGTCGCCAGTTTCAGCTTCGTGGTAACAAAAATTTTGCAATTAATTTACGAACGCCTTTAAATTTAAATTCTAACAATTAAATAATTTTGAATTAAGCCTTTTAATACATTTTTATATATGTATATAAATTCTAATTTTTGTCGCCAGTGTTAGCTTTGTGGCAAAAAAGACGGCTTCTATTTTAATTTGTAACTACTAAAATTTTTTTAATAATGAATGTTTTACAAGAATACCATTTTAATAAGTTTTAATTGGGTATTTATTATATTAAACAAATATTTTATCATACCAAGTACTTTTAAAGTTATTCAAGAAAAACCGCTTTTCAGTGGCATCTTTTAAGGGCTCATATCCCTGGAAAGAGGGACTTTAGGAATACATTTAATAGGAAGATGTCACATTATTTTTATGTGTTGTATGTATAGTTGTTTTAAAAACTATTTTGTCCTTTTAAACCGACTTTAACAGGGAGGAGGTTTTCTATTCACCTGTACGATTTTTTTTGTTGTTAAACAACGCAATTACTTCGAGGTTTGTAAGCCAATTAAAAAAAAGTTATTAAGTTTGAATAATAATATATACCTTTTGTGGTAAGAAATAAAAAAACAAACGTTGATGAAAAAACAATATATACCATATTTGCAAACATACTGTACCTACTCTTAATTATAAACAAACAAATTAATTGTTAAAATACATTTTTACTGTAATGAAAAATATGTCTCTCCCATTAAAGACCCATATTTATATACTATTAGGTCAGCCCAACACCCTATATATAGCCTTCAACGTTCTCCAGCCTCAATAACGACACTAAAACGTTTCTCCTTAGCGCGAGTCTCGCATACCAAACGCCTAAATTTAGTGGCAATCCCGCTTTATTGTTCATCTACACCCCTCTAATTGACTTGTGTGCAAACGTGTTGGGGAGGTATATTTAGTCGTAGTTAAAATTAACCCATTGATTTATTTTTCTATAAACAACATAAACGACTTGACGACTCATGACATTACGGAGACACGGAGGTTGTGCAGTTTAACTGACTCATATACATATGTTCTGTGAAAAGATTTAATGACTTACTTTATTTCATACAGTGAACTGGGTACATAATGTCAAACAAGGTCATTTATGCACTGTTTGTACAGCGTATTTTACAAAGACCACGTCATAATTTTTTTATTATTATTATATTTAAAATTAAGGATGAACTTGGCATTAGTCTGTGAGTGCATCGAATTTAAAAATTCTACACTGACTAAGGGTACATCGTAAAAATCAAATCCGATTGGACGGATCGCATTGAACCTAATACTGTGCCCTTCGTCCTAGAATTTATCGTATGCAGATAATTCGGTTCTAAATTCTTTTGAATGTGACAAAGAAAATTATATACAATGACAAAGTGAGCAAACAAATAAAAATAAACTTCTTACCTTACTTTTAAGGTATTTTTCTAATTCATTTCATTTAATTTCAGACAATGAGAGAAAATAATACCGCAAACCACTTAAGAAACTCTATCACAATATTTTAACAAATATTCAAACTTATTTTATTTCCCACTTTTTCATTTCTAAGGTATCTGAGGGATGCAAAGGGGCGGGGTTTAATGGGGCCCACATTTAAAAACTCGCGGCAAAAAATATGGGTTTAGGTTTAAACTTTACTCACACATGCGTAAGACCAATAAATATCACGGGAAGCCCAGAAACACCCTGTTTATTAAAGCCCTTAGCTTAACATTAAACTCTTTTGCAACAAAAAGTTTTCTTAGACCCTAAGTCTCAATAATTCAACAGCAAAGTCCAGAAGTAAACCGGATAATGAATAAATAAAACAAATAAAAAAACATCCAGATCGCTGACCGTCTAAAAGCGACGTCGTCGGCGTCTTAATTAAAACTTTTGAGAGTCATTTATCATTAAACGTTTTATTTCTTCAGTTTAATTAGAGTAGTTATAATTAGCTGCGAAAAATTTCAAGGTTTTAGTTAATTGCGCATTTCTCATGAATCGGTAATTGGAGACAAATTAAATTTCTACAATTTCATTTTAGTTCTGTTTCGTCTTAAAATAGTTTAAACGGGGCATTACGTTTTGTTTTGTAAAACGTTCCGTAAGATAATAAATTTTCCGTTATAAAAAGTTAAAGATATACAGGGTGTTAGTTTAGTATGTGGCCAAGCTAGAGAGGGGTATTTGTTCCATATTCCTAAATTTAGGACAAAAATCATCCTACACACAGGGCGTTTCTAAATAAATGCAAATACTTTTAGAGGGTAATTTTTTGTTTGAAATAAAGGGTAGTTTGCTTCATAAATTTGGAGTCAAGCGTCAGATATCGCGGTACAAATATTGTAAATACTTAGTTGATTTTAGGAAGAAAAGTTTAAATAAACCTATGGCATACATGTCTTAACTTTTAAGATACACAATGGCAAAAAAAACAAATTTTTTAACTTTAAGGATTATTTCGGTGTACTTATTACAACAAGACGTACTTGGTAAAGTAAACATATAGGGTTACCAGAGAACGACCATAAAATTTACTTTAGAAACACATTTTAACCCGTTTCTTGACTACTTCTTGAACTAATCGCAATTTTTCTCCAAAAATTAAGTACACACAGGCGCACGATAGATGACTGATTTTTACAGAAAAACGTAAGATAACAATTGAACAGCGCTGTAAACCTCATTTTCGCCAAAAATGTTAGTTGTTTAATTTCTAAAATAAACGACTCAATCAATAAAAAATGTAAATTTAAATTTTAGATAAAGTTGCCTAAAAACTTATTTCATACTTACGTCATAAGAAAATACTGATGAAATGGTTGCTATAAACAATTGACACCACATTGACAAAAACATGTAAATGTATCATATAGCAGCTGTCGACCGCTCACTCAAGTAGGAGAGAAACAGATGTCGAACGCTGCTGAACGCGGAGGCCGATTTACGCGGACTGCTCACTCAAGTGGGAGAGAAACAGATGTCGAACGCTGCCGAACGCGGAGGCTGATTTACGCGGACCGCTCACTCAAGTAGGAGAGAAACAGATGTCGAACGCTGCCGAACGCAGAGGCCGAATGTGCCTCTTCCGCGCTCTCGCTTGCACTTTAAAGCTTAAATTGAGCGCCTGAGAGCTAGGTAACGACGCCGCAGGGTAACGCCGCATGAGTCGTGTTTTTGGTGCATGCAGCCGTCTCCATCGAATTATAAGACGTTAACACGTCAACAATATTTTTGAAACACGGTAAATCTTATTTTTCCTTCACTTTGCACAAGATCAAATAACTAATGGGCTTAGGTTTTTTGTTAAGTTCCACCCACATCATTATATTTTTTAGGTTTTATTTTTAGCGCATTCTTTCTGTCCTGAAATCTGAGACAAAAGCTTCTTTAAATTTAAACACTTAGCTTTTAAGATCAAATGGTTTTTGTTTATAAGAAGATTTATAAAGAAACAAACAACAACATACCAATTATTTTAAAATAATTGGTATGTTGCGTTATGCGCCTTTATTTACTAATATTTCAACATTTCTGAAAAAACTATCAATTAATTTTTAAATTACTCTAAAAGGACCCACAGACGATCAAAATTTGTGCCCAAAATTTTGTACATTATTATTTTTCTTCTATAGCTTTTAATCCCATATTTCTCTAATTGTTTTTGAAAACCAAATACTCTTTCGTATTTGAAAACTGAAATAACTGTGCGATATAATCCAGACATGACACAATAAATCACTATTGCAAAATAAAAATTTAACTGTTTTTGACTGATACAATATATTGTACAACCTCGCAATATAAACCACAAACAGTCAATAACATTGTATAATATAAAATATTGCGCAATAATACTGATCATCTGTGGGTGGCCATACTATGTTATTAAGTACGGCTTATAGGTTTGTCTTCTGGTTGGATATGACGGCAAGGTGCAGCGTCATGGTCAACTAAACCGTTTTTATCAATACTTATTGGCATTGTTAGAATTGATCAATACTAAATTGTCAAATTTTCAGAAACTATAAGGTTTTGGAAAAAACATCTTTGTTTAAACTTACCCTAATTTTTAATGCTAAATAGGATATAGTTACATATGTATATATGAGTATGTAAGGCCAAACCAATCTAGATTTAAAAAAGGGAAAGTAAGAGAGGAGGAGTGTTTTCATTTAATAAAATTGACTTATATTGTTTTTGTCAATGTAACCATTAACCATTAATTTTTACCACTTTGTACTTATATCATTATATGTTAAGTGTCAATGTATCAGAATGGTTTACTTGGGAAGTTCTTTCTAAGAGGGACCCAACCTCGATCCCTATCAAAAGACTTTCGTTTAGAAACAATAATTGATGGTTATGTTTGGTCCTTCAAAAGGTATTTTAGATAAAAAATTTAAAGTAAATCAAAAACGATTACACTTTGGTATACGACATTTTACATAAAAATGCTTAAAATATTTTGCAAAATCAAAAAATTAATAGTTTACATGATCTTTAATTAAAAATAAGTAACTAAACATTAACTTTCAGTATTTCTACTTCCAAATTTTCAAATCTTAAAATTTTACAAACCCTACTTTTAAAAAAATAATTGCCGCAGTTCCTCGTCAAACACCCTGTATATTTAAAGGATTTAAATTAAGATTTTATAACCGATTATTTTTTAATTCATGAAGATTTTATTTAAATTTTATTCTAACTAAAATGATGATTATGGCACATAATACTGGATACTGCTTTGTTTATGGCTTTCATGCTAGTGAATCGCCAGCTCTCTCTCGCTTCCGGTCATATAAGCGATGTCGCTTATAAGCATTCCAGGACTTTGTCGTTGGAACTTCTGGATAGTCGAGCTTTGTAGCTCCCAGAAGTTCCTAGCACATGTCAATAACGAAGCTATGAAGTGCATAAATTGCGGCCATCTTTCCAAGAGCTGCTACTGGTATCGCGCATAACCGATTTCTTTCAGTACTGACGTCACCCGCAGCGCTCGCCTCTTCTCCGTCATTGAAGCATACCTCGTGCAGTACGCCAAACAGAAAAACATCAGGTTATAGAAATCTTCACTCACAGCGCTTAGTTCCAGAAAAAAGGTGCCTTTTCAATTTAGCAGTGAGTGTCCTATATTCCTCGGGGCACCAGAACGTCTTCTACACACTCAATGCACGATTCCACGTGAGAGCCCGGTATAAGCTCCCTTCCGACGTCTAATCACTACCGAGAACGAACGGAAACTGGGCACATAATCTATCTATCTATCTCTTTAGGCTCTGATACTAAGTCAACTCGCCAGTTCTTCCGTTCCGGTCATATAAGCTGTTGCTTATAAGCTTTTCCGGCTTTGTCCGTGGAAAATCTGGATAATCGAGCTCAAAACTCCCAGACTTTTCTAGCATATGAATAGGAAACACTTCTAACAATCAACAACAGCGATGAACTTCTGAACATGCATAAATTGTGGGTGTCAAGCCAAAGGCTGCTACTGGTATCGCGCATAACCGTCACTTTGACTACTGACGTTTTTCCGCAAGGCATGCGCACCTCCTCGACCATACGAAGACACCATGTGTTCAACACCAAAACGTAAAAACCTCAGGCTTAAGGAATCTTCACTCACAGCGCTTAGCCCCAGAAGAAAGAAGCCCCAATTTAGCGTGAATCTTTTCTCGTTCCCCAAGGGTACAGCTACGCTCGTACGACGCCTTCAGCCGCCTATCCAAGAAGTATACGTAAACGTAAAAAAAAACCATCAGCTATAACCACAAATTTTTCGTATCTCCCAACACACGTTTACGTGAAATCTTGTTTGTGAAATATTTTAAATATGAACGGTTGTTCTAGCAGTTGATAATTGGTGTGACACGTTTTCACACGTAGTTTCAAAAAAAAAATATTTTTATGTTATCAAGTCACCTGAAGGAAACACTTTGCAGCAACATTTTTATTAAATAGACATACAATTTTTTGACATGTGACCAATGTAAATTAAGTTAAAATAAGAATTTAATATTTTCTATTATTGTTTAGTCTTTTTATGTTTATAGACAACTGTAAGGTGAATTTTTCTAATGAAAAATAAGTTTTTAGGAAATAACCGTTTTTACAATAAGTTCCATAAATTCTGTAGCAATCTTTATATAGGGTGTAACTTTATTGATGACAAAAATACAAGGTATAATTCCTTGGCTTATTTTAATAAGAAAAGCTTATATAAATACCATCGTCATAAGATGACGACAAAATGACGTTAAATTGACCTCCCTAAGTTACAGACCAATGACGTCTTTAAGATGACGAAAAATTGACGCATATACTTTTTTAAAGCTAAAATGATACGATATTTTATTTGAAAATTAAAATATGAAATAACTTCTTACTGTTTGCAATTTCCTTGCACTGCAAGCTTGCATCACACAGGAAATTTATATAATTTTATAAAAATATCTTAAAGGATTTTAAAGTTATAATAAGAAAATGATATTTTTCTTAAAACTTTAACACCCTGTAGCATAAAAGTTGAGATGGTTGGGACATACCGGGTGATAACGAAATTACTATCCAGTAATTTATTTTCTTCAGTGCAACCGTATAGTTTTTAAATTTTGGGACATTATATTGTATCACCGGATGCCATTTTTGGATAAATACCATCTGTGTACTTCCGGCTTAACCGGAAGTGATATAACCTTTGGTATTTGAAATGGAACACCCTGTATATTTTTTTAGGATTTAAATTCTACAGGTAATTTCTGATATAAAACCTTTAATATATCCATAACCTAACTTTTTTGGTTTTGGAGAAAATGGCGTTTGAAAATGTCCAAACGACAACACAAAATGCAGTTTTATAGGTAAACAAATAAACATTACAAAAATTTAAAATGCTCCAAACAGTTCTTTTAAAATGCTCTATCTTTGTAGATCATTATAATACCTCTTCCTGTTTAACCGGAAGTGCTGTAAAATTTGAACTTCTAAGTATGATAACCCTGGTAATTTCAATGAAACACCTTATATATTATTTAAAATTTAAATTCTTTAAGCTATTTCTGATATAAAACCTATAATATACCCATAACTTGTCCTTTTAGTTTTAGAGAAAACGGCCTTTGAAAATTTTCTGACGACGTTCGGACCTTTTCAAACTTCGTTTTCTCTAAAACTAAAAAGATAGGTTATGGGTATATAATAGGTTGTAGAGCGTGTTCCATTAAAATTACCAGAGTTATCATACTTAGAAGTGCAAATTTTATAGCACTTCCGGTTAAAGAGGAAGTGGTATTGTAATGGTTCCTTAAGGTGACAGTCTTTTAAAATAACTATTTTAGGCATTTTAAACTTTTTTGATGTTCATTTGTTTTTCCACAAAACTGCATTTTGTGCTGTCGTTTGGACATTTTCAAACGCCATTTTCCCCAAAACCAAAAAGTTAGGTTATGGATATATTCAAGGTTTTATATCAGAAATGACCTGTAGAATTCAAATTTTAAGAAATATACAAAGTTTATATCACTTCCGGTTAAACTGGAAGTAATACACAGATGCTTTTATTTCTAAAATGGACATCCGGTGATAAAACACATTGTCCCTAAATTTGAAAAGTATACGGTTGCACTGAAGAAAACACATTGATGGATGGTAATTTCGTTGTCACCCGGTATATTCATATAAACTTTTCTTTCTAAAATGAGCTAAAGATTAATCCCCTGTATTTTAAGCTGTTATTAATTATACCTTGACCCCTACTCCTTCCCATTCACACACCATTCATTCCATAACTTGGATGGTTGTTGCTCGGTCCGTTCGTTCACCCCGAGCAGAACACCGCGTGCCGTTGCCCAAAACCGACAACGCCGGTCACCCATCCAAGTTATGGGCGCGCACTTCACTGCTTAACTCCGGAGATCGACGCTGCCGATACAACCGGAGCAGCCACAAGCGCGCCTTAGCTGTTAATTAAACTACAACCTGTATTTCTGAGATTTTTGGAAAATGTTTCTTTGCATCAAAATCATTTTTTGATGTACTAGGAAAAATTACTTTGTCACCAGTGTTGCCTATAACGCATCTCAAGTAAATATTTTTATTAACAATGGTATGCCACTGCACTTTCCTAAAATAATAATATTATTTTATATTTTTGTTTAATTAAAAAAAAAAAGATCTTTTAACTTTGTTGGAGTTAATACTTTTCGCCCTAATAAATACAAACCATTTCTCAACATAGTCATATGGCTAATTCCTAATTAAAAATAATCAATATAAAAAAAGATTATAATTACTAACTATATCTTGGATTTTTCAATATTTTTCTCTTTAGTTTAAAAAGTATGACATTTAGGACACATATTAATAAAAAAAAATTATTTAAATTTTATGTAATAAAACCCTCTAAAGTTTGTTGGTAGCATTTCTGGACACTATACAAATATAAGCTGTGCCTGATAGTTTAGGAGCCAAATTTTAATTGCCCGTTCCAAATCTGATAGCTAAATATTTTGCTTTTAACAATAAAAATAAATAAATTCCCTTAAATAACAGAGGTATGTAAATTTCTGTAAGATTCTATGCAAAACTGTTGCTACAGTTTAAAATCACTTATATTTATAAAAAAACTATATTTTAGCCACGAAAATGACTCCCTAAAGTGTTTGTACTGAATTTTAAAATACCCTGCATATAAGTATATTACGTTTTGTTTTAAACCCAAATGTATCTCTGTAACAATTCTGTTTTATCTCTATGGCCTTTAATTGACCCTGTTACTGCAAATTCGTAGCTTTTTAGAGTTAATGTGAAGTTAATTGTAGAAGTTAAGATAATAAAATCGTCAATCATCGACTATTGACCGTTTGTCAAATAAAATTGGCCAATGATCCAATTTTACTTTATTGGCGGACCAGGAAATTCTTGAATTAATATGATGTAGATGTTGTTTGTTTTATAATTTACAAGAAGTAAACGTTGATCTTGTTTGGACTTTAATATTAATTTGAAAAATGTATTCTTTTTTTTCAAACCATTAAGTTAAATTTTGTAAAAATTGTTTTACCGACACAACGGCTTCTTCATACAGTGATTACCTAAAGTTTATCTTCCCTTTTAAAATTTGAATCGTTTGGTATATTATAATGAAATTTGGAGCGATAGTATACAGGGTCTCCACTAACTCTACAGACATACTTTAAGGGATAAGAAACCGAACGAAAGCAACCAACAAAAATAGAAAATAAAACTTGACATTTTTTAGCGTATGGAAAAACAAAATTACCAGTGTCATACGTGCGTAAGATATTTAAGGTTAATATTTTTTGAAAAAAATGATACAACACTACATTTTCCTTAAATTAAACTACTTTTTAAATTATTATTTACTTTTAAACAAATTTGATCAGCCCCCTTTATTTGGAGGCTCAAAATATGAAATTTGAGATTTGAAAAACAGCTCTATTTGCAGGCGCCCCATTGATTATGTTTTCCTATTGAGTAAAACCTAATCAGAATGCTTTACCAAGCTTAAATATCGGTTAAAAAATCAATTGTTGATAATTGCTAAGAGCCAATTATACTATAGTTGCTTACAATTTACTTTAATCCTCATCATAATTAGGCAACTTTAAAACATTATAAATAATCTGTTGGTCCCTTTTGATATACAGTGGTGGCAAACTAATTGGAAACAATACTTACAAAATAATTTAATAATTTTTATACAGAAATGTATACAAGAAATTTCAAATTTTATTTCAATGATACTATCATTGTACTTTAACTTTTTATTTTTATAAATAATCAAAGATCTACAAACATTGAAATAAAATTTGAAATTTCTCGAATACATTTCTGGATAAAAATTATTAAATTGTTTTTTAAGTATCGTTTCCAATTAGTTTGCCGCCACTGTATATTCTTTAGGAAAAGTAATTATTGATTTAATAAATATTGTAAATCATAATGTTGATAAAACATATCTGCGTTAGACAACATCTCAATCTAGGTTGACAAACCTAACAACTTGGTCAATCAAAAATAAAATTTCTGAAAATATGAACTTTGAATCAATAAATAGTTCGCTGATAAAAAGGCTTCAAAAATAAAATTTTAGGACCATTTTTAAATAAATGTATATTTCTAATTAAAAATTGTTATTTTATTACATATTTTGCCATTTTCCGCATAGGTTGAAATTGCGCCGCAGAAATCTAGCCCAAGGCGCCGATAGTGCTAGAACCGGCACTACTCGTCACTGTTAATTTTTCGTATTACAAGGTGTATAAAAACTTTTGATATAACTTACTGCGAAAAAGATGATATTTATATCCCTTTTAATGTTTCTATCCATAATTTTAGGCAAGACGCTTTGGCAGGCAGCCACAGTTTTGTTTAGGTTTCAATTTCTTTGTTCTTATCAAGCATAAATAATTTGTACTCTTTAGTTTAATGGCAAAGAAAATAAATATTTATTTTTCATTCGTTTAGAAACAAACTGTTCACTTTGTGTTAACCAAATATAATTTCTAGGTATATATATGTGCTTATACAGATACTTCTTTTTAGTTTGATTGGACTGAATATTTTTCAAAAAAAAAATCTATAACAATAAATTTAAAGTTTGGCATGTTTCAGATCTGTTTGTTGTTGGGTGTTCTTAAAGTTTGGTCATTAATTTAAACAACTTGAAAAAATTATAAATAAAAGCTAATTTATTAAGTTTCTTATATATAAAATATTCAAATAAACCAGAAATTTATTAATTTATAAAAATAAATAATTAAATTTTTAAAAACCTAACCAGAATGTTGATATTTTTAAGCAGTGCAATAAAGAAACATAAAATATTTATTTACCTACTATTAATACTGAATACACTTAAAAAAAAAAGAAAATTATTAGTAATGTATATAACTATGGTTTGATTTTCCTTATTTCTTATTTACTGAAGTTTTTAAACAGTATACTGGGTGGGTCAAACAGAGACGTCCAAATTATGAGAAATGTTTGTTAAGGACAAATAATGACTAATGGTAAAAAAGTAGGTAAATTATTTTCAGCTACGAAGAAACAGGGTGTAAAACTTTAAAAAAAGGCAGCCAATTATATAATTTTTTGTCCTATGAAATTTGTTTATATCTTGCTTTATTTTCGAGAAAAAAAAAATCAACCTTATTTTGTGTTAATGTGTTTAACATGGATTTTTGCATCTTCGTAACTAAACATATAAATATCAGACGTCTCTGTTTGGCCCACCCAGTATGACAGTTTTAAAATTGTTTTTAAATTTAATGTTTTTTTGATATATATAATATTAAAAAATAGCACATATTTATAAAAACAAAAAAATAGTATTATTGCAAAAATAAGCTTACTGGAATAGGCAGTAACTTAAAGTTGTAGTAATTTATTTAAATAGTTGTTAGGAAATAATTTTTTTCTAAAAAGAAATTTTGGGTAACTTAACTTTCTTTTACGAGTTCTACAGACTGTCCACGGATGGGGTTTACAAGGAGACAAATGGACCAAAAATTTTATTCTTTAAAAAGAAGTTATTCTTAATAAAAAATGCTTTTAAACAAAAATTTGATTCGGGAAGAGAAAATATTGATTTTGTATACAGGTTTGGCAAAAATTTGAAAAACATGATTTGTCTCCAAGAGTAAACTACCTTATTCTTTTGTTTTAAAGCAAAATGTCCTTTAAAAAATTTATGTACAATTAAGTTTTTAATCGATAAAAATAATATGTAATACAATATTTTATTGACCTCCATAATTTGGCGAAAACGCCTTAATTATATTCGTTTACAGCTGAAAGATTGTGTTGTGTATGAATTTGGGGAAAAGCAAATTGTGATAGTTTTATAGGCCATTTATTATATATAATAAATTTTCAGTCATCAAATTAGTTAAATTATTCCTGTAATTTCCAATTAAATAAATAATTAAAATGCTATTGGTGCAAAATATCACTGAGAAAATGTATTTAAAAATTAAAAATAAAGGTAGTTTATTTCTTATATCATAGGCTCAAGATACCATTTATTTATATATATATATATATATATATATATATATATATATATATATATATATATATATATATACCTATTAAAAAAAATCTTCGTTAAGTTTTTGCGTGCCCTGTATAGAAATTCAACATTTTCTCTTCGTAAAATATATTTTTTTATCCATTTGTATACCCTACCCGTGGACAGTCCGTAGGTATAAGCTAAAAAAATGACCTAAATTTAAAAAGACGCATGTATACATGATTCTTGGTAAATTTTCCCCCTTTACGAGTTCTATATCTAAGTAAGAGGTTTAAATATTTGATTCAACTTTGAAAACACCCTGCATATTTCCTTAAAAAAATAAAGGTAATCTATCCTTTCTGATGCCTTTAAGGTAAGACGCGGGGGCACAGTCCGGCAGCCTTTCTGAATACGCCTACGGACACTTTTAAATTTAAAAAATAGTCACTTCTGATGAAATCGAAATGTAATAGTGGTAATATAAGCAGTGGCGTAGCTTGCCTTTGAGAGGCCCTGTATCAAAATTAGTTTGGGATTTTCGTTCCCATCAAAAATTTTTATAAACCACAT
Organism: Listronotus bonariensis; assembly: GCA_014170235.1. Classification (NCBI taxonomy): domain Eukaryota; kingdom Metazoa; phylum Arthropoda; class Insecta; order Coleoptera; family Curculionidae; genus Listronotus; species Listronotus bonariensis. The sequence continues at coordinate 34,033 of JACEGR010004246.1, forward strand.
AAAAAAAGGTCACCTCTTTAAACTAACAATAAGATATTTTTACTTACAACCCGTAGGGGGCCCCTGTAACCCGGGGCCCCGTATCGTTAATATGGCTGATACGGCAGTAGCTACGCCCCTAAATATGAGAGAAGTAATTAAGTTAAACCGTGCAAATGTTTATTTAACGAAGTTATTTTTTAAATTTTCCGCAAAAATATTATTACTTTTAAAAACACATATTTTGTTTATTAATTAAATTTAACATGCTACCTAAGTAAATCTTTAGTAGTAGTAGTTTTGTTTATAAAACTAAATGTTTAAAAACATGTATTTTTAAAATCAATGGTCTGTACTGATAATAATACTATTCTAAGAAGTTTTTATCCAACTATATTTCTTATTGAGTAACACACCCTGTATGTATAAAAACATATTTAATTAAAAAAAATAATGAAACAACTTACATATTTTTTAAATCACTAAAACACCAATAGTCAAAACAAAAAAAAATCCCAATTTGTCAAATAAACAAAACTTTTTCACAAACAAAAAAAAATTAACAACTTATTTTTGTTTTATCTTTTACGATCATCCGCGATCTAGGAAAACATCGCAGTTGCGGGCCGCGACTCATCCTCCTGAAATTTCAGGGCTTTCCGGAGAAACGCCGGTTTAAGACTGACTGAAATTTCACTGCAGTTTCAGCTGTTTCAGCGGTGATTCAGGGATGCTGAGAGCGCCAGACTTTGGCCGAATAGAGGGGTGCAAACGGAGTGCTACATTGTGTTTAAGATAGAACATTAGGTTACAAGATCACTGTGACATGTTCTTGGGATTAGGCAATGGTAAATGCTTTTGAAAGGGTCAGTGCTTTTTAAGAAAAAAGGTTGTTTTTCTTTTGGCGAGAAAAAACGTTTTACGTTAAGAAAGAGTCATCTCATATAAGGGGGATAAAGAGGATTAGGTGTTATAAAACAAAGAATTTTTTAAATAAATAAGAAAAAATAAAAATTTGTTTTTTATCTGTTTTTTTTTAAATATTCAAATTTTTCATATTTTTATTAAATTAAAACTTACTACTTCACTTCTAGTCCAAGAGCCTGTGTGCTGTGAGCGGCAGACCTTTGTCATTTTGTAAAAGTTTGTCAAAGCATGCTTCCAACCTGGGTAGAAGCGATGAGAGTCTATAAAGTTTGACTCATAGTAATAACAAAACGTTTTACGTGTGTTTTTTAATTGCGGTAAGAAAATTTAAGGGCGTATTCCTAAGTCATTTTTCTAAAAAAAGTTTATATAAACATGGGTTCTTAAAGTTTTTATTCTCAAGATACAGGGTGTTAAACTTTATAAGAAACTTAAAAACTTCTAAATCACTTTTTAAATAAATTTGTTAGGCTAGATATAAATTTAATTTAATTAGGTATTTTTGTTGTTGTTACATGTTTATATAAATATATATTATAAAAATGCCCCAATGTTTTTGTATGATCCAGAAATATGCACTGATATGCAGTTTAGTGGATTTTTTTCTTTCTGGAAAACTAAGCAAGCTACTTAAAAATATAACAAAACAAAAAGATTGTATTTTTATGTGTTTGCATCCTGAAAAAATATAAAATTGCAAAAAGTCAGTGGCGTACATTGCTTTGTCAATAAGAAGTTTGCTAAGATGAGTCTCACGCCCCCACTGGTCTTACTAATTTAAATTGATATAGTGCGACACTATCTTTTAATTTTAATAAATATCACAGCGAAATTATATCTACAATTACATAAGACATGTTCAAGATATTATTAAAAACCCGTTTTTTTTAAGTTTAACATCCTCTATCTTAATAACAAAGCATTTCCGGACCTATGCCCTTAAATTCTCTTACCGCAATTAGGAGACACTCTGCAAAGATAAGTAGTTTTTAAATAGGCATGTCCTAAAAATATTTTAATGTATACAGAGAATTTCAAAAGTTATTGCTGTGAGGTAAGTTTGTAAGTAAGCTTTTACAAAATGAGGAAGGATTGCCGCTTACGGGCTCTTACCCTACAGGATGTAATTTATTTAATGGCTAAAAATACAGGAGAAGATTTCTCCATTTTAGAAAGAATAGTTAATGTTACCATATGCCTTAAACCTCTTTTACATTTAAAGTTTTGGGAAAAAAGGCGTATTTTTTTATAACTTTAAAAATTATATTTCTTAAAAAATTTGACACTACGTGTGTGCCAAATATTTTTAAAAGCACCAATAAGAACTTTTTAAGTAGATGATTTTTAAATATTTTTACCAGTGGCGTCTGTATGGGATAAATACGAGAGAGTTTTCAGAAAAAATATGATGGGCCATTGCTTTTTTTTAAATAAAAATTATTTTAATCTTATATATTTTGCAACAAATTTGATTTTTTGATTATTATTTTCGTTCTACCGTATTCGCATATAAAAAATAGGGCACTAGCCTACTTGTTTGAAATAATTTCGCTGTACAGGATGTTCGTTTATATATTTAACGAGAGTCTACACGCTTTACTGTTTGTGATAGAAACATATTTTAAATACAAAAGTTTTGGGGTTGTATAGGAACCGCTAGGATTTGCCAAAAAAAAATCAAATGACAATCGCAAAGTAAACAATTAGGCATCGACTTTGTTATTTGAAATGGAACACCATGTATATTTAAGGTTCATTGGAAAGGGAATATTTTTCTATTTTCACAATATATACTATTGTCTATAAATATGTATTTGGACCACCAGTTATAGCAAAAAATGACATTTAAATCCTGGAAAAGCCAGCCGCTCTTATTTATAAACAATTTAACATGCGCAGGTTTGGTTTCATTTGTTTCTCTAAATAGGGCCTGTCTGTCACTGGCTTTGAACGCGTATTTATTACTTTTTTGACATTATGAGATATATTCTAAGGAAGAAAAGACAAATATTTAATAAATATACTTTCGAGTAAATGAATAATGTCAAACATAAAATTATTATGGGACAGAGTATCCTTATTTAGTAACTCCCCGAACAGATGCAATTTATTAAATTCTGAAAAATAATTGAGAACAGAAATACCGTGGCAAAAAAGAGGACAGTTACTAGAAATAAAATAAAGGACTAAATAGTTTTGTTTATTTATTGCTAATAAAGCGTTATAGAATTACTTTCAGTTGTTTAAGTAAAAAAATATAACAAAAACACAAAGCTTTATTTTTTTACATTAAAATATGTATTCATCCTATCCGACAATTTCTTTATTTTAACCAAATAAAAAAATAACAGAAAGGTCATATATAAAGAAAAAAATGAAACCAAAGCCGCCCATATTAAACTGTATATAAGTAAGAGCGGCTAGCTTTTCCTAGGATTTAAAGTCATTTTCACCCTGTACCAAGTTTCAGGTGAAAACGGTGCATTGGACAAAAAAAAGGTCAAGAGGTCAAATTAATTGCAAAATTAAGGGAATTTTAAAAATAATTTATATTTTTAAAAAAGCAATGGCCTACCATACTTCTTTTAAAAAATCTCTAGTATACATCCCGTAGGGGTGCCACTGGTCAAAATAATTAAACATCTTTCACATAAAAAGCCTATTGATGCTTAGTAGGTGCGTGCCAAATTTCATAAAAATATTTTGAATAGCTTTATAGTTATAGTAAACCCACCATATTTCTTTTAAGATTTAACACCCTGTAGCTCAAAAATTGGGAGGTTTTCTTCCTAATATGGGTTAAAGAATTATATCCTGTATTTTAGCCATTAAATAAAATACACACTGTATACTGCTAAGTAAAAAATATATATATTTTTAATTTTTGCAATTCATTTTACATTGCCTTGTATAAACGGGTGCATACAGAGTGCTATATTATAGCTTATACAGTAAGGATATTAAAAGTCTTTCCTTTCATTGTCTTTTAAATATGAGAAGATATTAAGTTCGAGGAAATGTTGGGTATAAAAGGGTATCATTTAAACTTCTTTTAAGTATAAAAATACTTTCTGCCACGTGACCTAATACGAAGGAGGCACTAGCAACTATTTTTTTCAAATGGAAAGGGGTGTCACGTAGCACCTTGATTTAAAGGTCCTTTGATTCTCTACTCAACCATACTTCGGTTTTGAAAATCGGTCCAGCTGTTCCAGACTGATAATGCGGTTTTAATGAAAGTGGCGTTAAGTAGAGAATTAGAGGGCCTCTAAAACGAGGTGCTACATGATACCCCTTTCTATCTGGGAAAATGTTGCTACTGCCCCTTGGCAGTAGGCCATCATTTTTATGCCAAAAGTAGTTTAAGTGACACCCTTTTACCCAAATTTTATCCGACTTCGATATCTTGTCCTATTCAAAAGTTATGAAAGAAAGAGCTCCTGAAAACCGCACTGTATGTACTAGGGTGAACGTGAAATATTTTTTTTTTTTTCACAGTCTGGGGGTAAAATTCGTTAATTCTTAAACAAGAACATTTTCTAAAGAATAAAAAAGTGGTATTACTTAGCATCTTGAGGTGACCAACTTATTTTAAAAATTAATTATTATTAAAAATTTTACTTACACTTGAAAACTTTTTTTCATGGCAATTAGAAGTTATAAGTTAAAAAGAATCACTAATATTGCAATTAAAACAAAAACAAAAAATAACAAGCTCTTTATTAACTACAAAAACAAGCTCTTTATTAACCACAAGAGTAAAAGTTGCATTTGAAATGATCATATTTGTTAATTACCAGTTGTTTTTAAATATTTAAAAAAAATGCAGTCAAAAATTTTTACCTATAAGTAATATTTAAAATTAGTGGGCCACCTTAAGATGCTAAGTACCATTATTTATTTTACAAAAATTTTCTTGTTTAATAAGTGACATTTTTGGACCCCTCGTATATCAGTTATCTTTAACCTTACAACAAAAGTAAAAACTAATATTGGTAGATTTGTTTATGTACACCACAACAGTAATGTAGTTAGATGTTGTTAAAAAAATATATATTTTTGGGATATGAACCAAACAAATGACTTTTCCTATGGAACACCCTGTATATTTCTTATTTATAAAATTATAGAAGATAAGGGATATATAGAATGCCTAATAAGGGTTTTAGGTTTTTAGGCCCCAAATTGATAATTTTAATTTTAAATTTGAATTTCCCATAGGGGCCATTATCATATCATTCATATAGACTTTATAACCCAAAAATAAATTTAGCCCTAAGTTCATAATTTGTCTACATTTTACCGCAAAATCCAAGTTTAATTTTTTTAGTTATATTTTGCCCCGTCCAGAAACCCTACTAACCCCTCAGCTTCGCAAGTTTGTTGACTTATTAATTAATTAAAACTAAATATTTTGGATCAGCGCAGTGTCCAAAATTAGTATGTATCCATAATTTTCAAACAAAAAACATTCGATTTACAACAAAATAGTAGAAAACCATGTATAGAACTGATACCATCAAAATTAAAATTTCCATGAGTAATAATTTTGGTTACAGTTTCATACACGGTTTTCTACTATGTATTTGCACTATTATAATTTTTTTAAAACTATTGATACATACTGATTTTGGATACAGATTTTAAATAAAGTAAAACTAATTCAAAATATTCAGTTTTTTATTAATTAATAAATGAATAAACTTGAGAAACCGAGGAGTTAATAGGGATGTTGTGCGAGATAAAATAGTCAAGACTCAGATTTTGCTGTAACATAAAAATAAATGATGAACTAAGGTTAACTATTCTTTGGTTATAAAGTCTTTATCATGGCACATTATACAAACAAAAAAACAACTTAGAAGGACTTTTAATATCTTTAATATCTTTATTCTATAGAACATTGGGTTGCAATAGGTTGCAAGATCACTGTGACATGTTCTTGGGATTAAGAAATGGTAAATGCTTTTGAAAAGTTCAGTGCTTTCTTAAGAAAAAAGGTTGTTTTTTCCTTAGTAAAAAACACGTTTATACATTAAGAAAGGGTCATTTCATAAAAGAGAGATAAAAAGGATTAGTTTACAAAAACAATTTTTTTCGCGTCGGTCGCCCAATATACAAAAAATATGACAAAAAGCTACAATGCTTTTTAAACGTTTTTCCTTATAGTCCTAGAGCTCTTTTAAAGATCTGTTTACCGGTGATACTGGTGATAAAATACAGGGTACTTTTTTTTAATGAGGCACCCGTATATTATATTACCATTAAAAAGATACGGGACGCGAACGTGGAGGTGAATGGATTTCACGTCGTTTCAAGGACTGGGCGAATGATTTGCCGGTGATACAGAGCTTGTTAAGTTTCTGACAAAGGAGCGCAACAGGTTAGTTAGTTTGAACGGATGTTTGGCGAATTGTTGCAAGTCTGGACGCGGTTTAAGATTTGACAAGACCTTATAGCAGATTGTTTGCTGGTGGCTGCTGTCTAGTTTTATACCTGAAACGAAAATTTGGTTATTTTGCAATTACATTTTATTGAATAATTCAAGATTTGCTTATTAAAATTTTATGCCACTTGGCACGAAGGTTTATTAGATTGATCTCCCTAAAAGTTATCTTACATATTTTTCCTGTAAAATGTACAGGGAGCAAATAATTAACCACCTTAATATTTATTGGGATTTTATATGTTCCGCTCGGCACCGCACCACCCGGTATAACAAAAGAATATATGGGCATTTCTCTGTAGGCTCGTACAAATGCTGTCCTGGTAAATATTTTTTAACATTCATCAAAAACACAACACAACAATTTGCGTTTTATTTATATTAAAAAAATATTTTTAAAGAATATAGTTTTTTCTATTATGCAGGCAGGGGACTGTTTAAAAATTCTGGGAACAAATTTTTCAGGTGTTTACTAAATATAATAAAATTCGTATTAGGACTTTGTTTTACGAATATATAATTTAAATAGATTTCTTTATAATATAATACCTGTTTACTTTTTATTATCTTTGGACAATCCACGAAGGCTGAAAGCCCAAATACTAACGTACCGTGGGTGTCTGTATGTATTTTTAACAATTTCTTTGTGAACCGAATTTTTGGGCCAAAATACAGAGTTGGGGGACAGCCAGGGGACTGTATTTAAAGAGGTTCTATTACTCCTAGACACAAAAAAGTTGAAACAGTTATAATTCTTAAAATAATAAGTTCGTAAAGTTTAAGAATTAAAGATTTATTAGGAGATAAGTAATAATAAGAAAAATTGTTTTTAATTAAAGGGCACTGGGCTAAACGACCGCCCGCGATTTGCTCAATTATAAGAAGCGCGCCCGGCGCGGCGGTTTTTATATTTACGTATATGAAAACAGTCGAAAATGTTAATTTACATATTATTACCGGCGGTTTTTACTTATTGTATCGATTGATGTCACCGTTGGGCGGTTTTGCTTATAAAAACTATTTAAAACCGCCAAAAAATAGTTAAAGGTAATCTAACCTCAATAACGATTTATTTTGCTGTGCTATAAGCGTTTAGTTTTCTTGTGGTTTTATTTTTTAATATTGTAGTTTAGTTTATACCACCCTTTGGAAAAACAAATTGGAGTAGCGGAATGGGACAGCCAAATAAACCCACTACTGTATTTATCCTAACGTTTCGTGACTGGATTGCCACTTTATTAAGGGCCTATAATTAATAAAGGCACATTACAAAACTATTTTATTTAAATATTTTAATTACCTTTTGAAAAAATTGGTTGGGACAAGCCGATGACGAGTTTACAGGAATCGCCCATATATTTATTATTTGTAAATGATATGAAATCATTTTTTTAGCACAAGCATAAAGATTTATGCATTTAAAAAACGTAATTTTTAACTTAGGAATATTAAGGCTTTGTTTTTAGATATTATTTTCTCGACGCGACGCAATTATTTAACTTAAATTTGTTTTAAGTAAAGAATAGAAAGATAACTTTGTTTTGGTTAAATATATTTCAGTTTTCCTGTAATAATGTTTTCCTTAATATTTCTTATCTTATTATTCTATATTTAAGACAAACCCTTGTTTGAAGAATAAATATTAAAATAAACATTATTTTATAAGAAAATAATGTACCTTATTAGAGCAAAAATATTGCTTATTTTCAAGAAAAATTGTTTTAAATTTAAAAGACACTAGCCAAACGACCACCCGCGGTTTTGTTCAATTATAAGAAGAAAAGCTTCGTCTGGCGGTTTTTCTTATATTTACGTATATGAGAACCGCCGAAAATTATAATATTTTTTTACCGAGAGAATTTACTTATTGTATCGATAGATGCCGCCGTTCGGCGGTTTTGCTTATAAAAACTATTAAAAACGCCAAAAAATAGTTAATGTTAATCTTACCCTAATAATGATTTATTTTGCTGTGTTATAAGCGTTTCGTTTTTTTGTGGTTTCATTGTTTAATAGATATAATAGCAAAATGGGGACAGGCAAATAAAACTACTATTTTTTTATCCTAACGTTTCGTGGCTGGATTGCCACTTTATTAAGGGCCTATAATTAAAAAGACTCATTTCAAAACTATTTCGTCACATGGACCCAATATTTTACAACATTACAAATACACATTAAAAAAATATTGCCAGGCAGGAGAGGCAAAATAATAACTTATCAGGACTCAGGACGGCATCGTCAGCATAAAAGTCGGCAATTAAATATAACTTAAAATCCTTAAAAAGTAGAAAGCTATTTGTCCGAAAATTAAATTATGAACAATGAACAATGAAAATTAAAAAGGTATAAAAAAATATCAAGAAAAGGAATATAAAAAAGTTAGTTTTTTATCCCAAATTAGAATTGAGAACATGTGGCTTACGTGTCAATACTCGTTTCCCTGTAGCTAAGAGACAACTTGAATTATTTTTTTTAAATATTGATTGTATGATTGAAGAAATAAGCCGTGTTTATGAATGCTTCCTTGTTTTCTTTTTTAAGAATCCTAAAGTTTGTTTTACCCTTACCTACCTTAATACATTTATACTTTAATTGAAAATACTTTAGTTTTAGTTCTATGAAACGGTCAGTTTTTTTTGCCGCTAAAATACTTCTGACTTTTTTTGTCCTTAATGATGTATATTTTTTTGTTAAACTTATAAAGAGCTTTGACAAAATCTTCGTAGGTGTCAAACGTGTTTGATTTGTGTTAGTTGATGAGATAATAAAAATAATATTAAACAATAAAACAAATAATTATTAAAGCATTCTGGCGATTGCCTAGCAGCAATTCTTAAACTTAGGTTAACTAGATAAAAACTGCCGGTAATAACAAACCTATTATAACTTTCGGCGGTTTTTATATGCGTAAATAGATAAAACCGCCGGACGGCGGTTTTCTTCTTATTATTGAGCAAAACCGCCGGCGGTTATCCAGTGCCAAATTGAAAAAACATGTTCAAGAAAATCCAAATTCTTCTTTAAAAATTTTACATCATGCGTGTAAGCCAACATGCTCTTACTCAAAAAATATTTACAAACGAACTTACAAGTAAAGCTAAAAAGCGTGTAATCCAAAACGAGTGCTACATTTATATTAGATTTTTACTAAAACATTAGGTCATATTTTTTTATGAATCTCGGTCTTGTTTTCGACTGCTGACACTCTCCGGACATTTTCGCAAACAAAGATGTCGGGTATTGTTTATGACAATCAGCTTAAGTGGCAACCTCATATTGAAGAGGTCTGTACGAAACAGTCCATGGATTAAACTCTATGTTAAAGCATTGTACACAATGTGCACTAAGAGCTTACTGTACAAATATTTACCCTTGAATAAAATTTGACATTCTATTTAGAAGAGTTTATGTGTAAAAGCGGTAACTTAGGAGATTTGTAAGCACAAAGATACATTGATACAGATATTTTAAAGTGATTTTATGTGCTTTAATTTATAAAATTTAATGCAGAAAATAAAAAAATTAAAAAGCGTAAAAACTATAATTTTACATAATTTTAGTAAAAGTGGACCAAGCTAAAATCAATAATACTTTACTTAAGGGTGTAACATCTTCTGGGCGCCTTACACTCCAATGTGGGATGCAACATCGAAGCCATACATTGATGTTGAACGTCGAGGGCAACGATACATAAAAAAATCAATATTTTTTTTTGAAACATCGATGATTGTTGTTCACTATAAAACCTAAACTGTAGTTTTATTAAAAAGGAGCTTTATTTAGTTAAAACCTATTATAAATCAAAAACAGTTTTAAATGACAAAAACAGCAAGTTTTGCATTTTGCAACACCTTTTAGACAACGCGGTAGTGCCACCATTAACGATATTTTTAGATAACTACTACCTAAAAATGTCTCCAGGGCTCAGGATTAAACTCGGGCCTACTGGGTAAGAGATCAAAGACTTTGTTCACTGCGCTATCGGGGAGACATTCTTTAATTTTCTTTTATTGATACATCACTCTTTGAACTGCTTTTTAAAAGAAGCATCGTGATAAAACAGATTATAGATAAGAGCTTTGTTGCGATTAAGGCAAGAGTGGACAGAATACATATGTTTTTTTACCTGTAGTTAATGGAGTTAATAAATAATTTTCTTTAAATTTAAAAACATGTCATGGTAAGGACAAAATATTGTTTTTGATACCCAATTATCAATGTGAAAATATCGATTATCGATCGACCTACCATGTTTTAATGTCATGTATGAACATCGCGCATCCCTAACCCTAACTTTTATGAGCCCTTTCATATATTAGCTTACCCCAACTTTTATGAGCCGTTTCATATATTAGGCTCTCCGCTAACTCTTTCCGCGGTCTCCGAGTAGTGCGGTAACGTTTTTGTAGAAGGCTACAAAACTTTTTCCGGCAATGCGGCTGGAGGTGTCGTACGGATGTTTCTGTACCTTCCGGTAGGAGACAGGTTGTCAGGTCGCAGGATAAAATATCAAAAGTAATGAATATAAATCATGGAGTTCCTCAGGGATCTGTCCCCGGTCTAATTGGGTTCTTAAAAACTTAAACGATCTTGCCTCTATTGTCATAAAAGGTACGTTTACATTGTTTATGGACGAAAGCACTATACTGTGGTTGGGCAACGACTCGAATGCTTTGGAGTCAGTGGTTTCTGCTGATCTGCGAAGGAGAAGGTGTGACGCTAACCGGCTTTGTTTTAATATAGATAAAACTTGTTTATTAACGTTTAAGTGTTCTTTAAATGGTATGAGGTTAAATGAAAATCCAATTAAAACCAAAAGCTATACAAAATTCTGAAGACTGCATATTAATGAAAAGTTACAATTTTAGGATTATATTTTGTCGCTCAACCAAAATTTGGCTTCCGGATGGTATGTTGTCAGAATAATTCCTAATACACTGAGATCATTAATGGCTAAAAATACTTATTACTCTCTTACCGAGTTCTACTTAAGATACGAAATTGCATTTTGGGGGTTTTGTAGTCAATAACTATTTAATTAAGTTTTTGTGTTGCAAAAGAGAGCTGTAAGATATAACTCTAAAGGATAGTAAGGGAGTAAGGGATCATTGCAGACGTTTATTTATTAAAGAAAAGTTTTTACGCTTACATCTGGTTTTATTTTAGAGACAGTATCTTTATTACATACAAAGTTAAAAATTATCCTCACACTTATATTTAAAATACACGTAGGGTGGAAAGTTTAAACATACCCTTACCAATATCAAAAACGGCACTTTCCAAAAATTCCTTTATTTATGAAGGTCTTAAAATGTACAATTACTTGCCTGTTGAGCTAAGATGTAATATTGTACTTAAGAGATTTAGGAAAATGGTAAAATAGTTTCTACTATCATATAGATGAATTTTACAATGATGGTTTTTAATTTCTAAACATTTTATATTTTATATAGGTGTTATCATGTTTTTTGTTGTTTTTGATTAGTATTAGTGTGTTTAACTTTATTTTACTCATGGCTCGGGCAATAATAAAAATTATTTTAATTTTTTGGGTTATAATGTTTGTATTTTATCAAGGTTTGTTTTTTTAGTCTTTGGACAAACCACAAAGGTTAAAAGCCTAAATACTAACGTACCGTGGATGTCTTAAACGAGGTAGGATTTTTTTGTTATTATCTTCTAAATATGTTGCAATATACATACAATATACCTATTTAGGTAAATTATGTTTTTGTGTTTTTTTCAACAATATATTTTTATTCCTTTTTACTCAATACACAGGTAGTAATATAAATTTAGTTGAATATCACTTTAGATGTCTTTGGATTTAATTTTCCTTATGTTTTTTTATTGTTTTTTATTTTGACTTTGTTGCAACAGATTATGTAATAATGCTATTGTTCTTTGGGTATATATACTTTTTTAAATATAACTTATTTCATTATTTATGCTTGTTCTATTTATAAGTTACTTTTTTGTATATAGATTTGTCAACAAGGACACTGTTCTTATAGGACAGTTTTTGACCTTGATTTTGACTTTGGGGATCGAGAAAAGATTCACTTTATATGTGTCCCAAATCCGACCTCCCTTGGAATATTGTTCCCATATCTGGGGCATGGCGTCCCCCACAACCCTAAGCATTCTTGATTCTATTCAAAGAAGAGCTATTCGTCTCATTAATGATCCTTTACTTACAGAAAGGCTTCCCTCTCTTGCCCATCGTTGGGTTGTGGGGATTTATCGCTTTTTTATAGGTACTTCCATGGCTTCTGCTCTGAAGAATTGTCCAGTATAGTTCCTCCACTCACGGTCCCCAACAGAGAAACTCGTGGTTCCGCGCGTATGCATCCCTATACGGTCCAACTGGACAGGCCCAGAACTTCTCACTTTGTTCGTTCTTTTATCCCTAGAGTTTCTAGATTGTGGAACCTGCTGCCCGCGAAGGTCTTTCCTTCTCCCCAAATCTTCAAGTATTTAAGTCCCATGTAAACAAACTCCTTCTTACCTCGCCTAAGACACCCACAGTACGTTAGTATTTGGGCTTTAAGCCTTCGTGGTTTGTCCAAAGATTAAAAAAAAATGCTAAATTTATGGCTTTTTTCTTTTGAGGCTAAGCGCTATGAACGAAGATTCCTATAACCTGATGTTCTCAAAGTTTGGTGGTGTGCACGTGTTTTCGTAACGGCCGAGGACGGTGGCGCCCTCCACTGAAAGCGTAAATTTTGACAGTGACCGGTTATCAACTTGTTTCAAATATTTGTTGGTAAATAAACTATTTTTATTTTTTATTTTTGGTCAAGTATTTCCAAAAAATATTTATATTTACATTGGTAATGAATAGAAATTTAAGAACAAAATTTTAACTAAACAATAATTTTTACAAACTTCTACCAACAACAAAAACTACAATGGTTTAAATTATTTTTACTTCTTTTGATTTTAGGTGCACCTGGTTTTTATAACCTAAAGAATTTTTATAGTCTAAGTGTTTTTTGGGAGTTTAAATTTAAACAAAATATTATTTGGCTTGGTCGCGTCTCTATAAGCTCAGTTCTCGTTCTGGCAGTCTCGTTAAAATTTTATTTTATTGGATTATGATAAAATAATTTCGACTGGAAGCTTCTCTGTATAGTAAGTAAATTAAATATGTATTATTATTTTAAATATTTCATTTATTTATTTTTTCTTTAAAGCAATCTTAATTTGTATTATGATATGCAAGGAAAGAATAGTTCTTTATAGTAGATATATAAAAAGTTTAATTTTCTTAAAATCCTTATTAAATATCTTTATTCTGGGGAAAAGCCAAATATTATTTTGTCGAAAGAATGTTCAAAAGCATTGATGTTTGGCCACCGATGATATTCAAGCTTTTGGGTTACAGGCAAATTATAAAAGTAATTTGTTTTTCCATAAAAAAACAGAAATATAAAAATGCTCAGGTCTTTTTTTTTAATTCGACGGCAACGATTCTAATATTTAAAAAAAATAGCATCTTCGTTATCAGATGCTTTGCTTGTTATCAAATACAAATATTAACCACTAACATTTTTTTCACACTCTTATAAGTCACAGAACTTACGTCCCTATACCGGGTGCCCACGAGATCACTTTTCGGCTGCCATTTTTTATTTCTTTATCGATACTGACGAAATTTGGTTGGGTTATTGTACTTACGAAAAGTCATTTTTAAGTGTATACGATAGACTTTTACGACTTCCGGTGACTGGAACTTTTGAGTTTTAAATGGAACACCCTCTATATTTTTTGTTTTTGGATTCTTCAGATCATTTTTAGTCGGAATACAATATTTTAAAAACAAATTTTGGTCAAATTGTATTTTTAAATTAAATTTTTATTTAACATCTAGAGTGCCATGATCATTCTAAAATCACTCCTCATACTTCCTTCTACAAACCTTTGTATTGTAAGTAACTTAATATTAAATATTTCATTATTTTATTTCTTTTAGAGTAATAATAACTTTTATTATATTGTGTAAGAGCAGAATATTTCTTCATAATGTATAAAAGTTTTAATTTTCTTAAAATATTAAATAAACTTTTTAATTTTATTCTGGAGAAAAGCCGAATAATATTTTTTTATGTCTAACCACTGTCTAACAGGATGAAAAAACAAGGAGGGGAAATATAGCCGAATTTGAGGTTAAAAGTCAAACAAAATTGACTAAATGTATAGTAATAACAATAACAATAGTATCTGTGGAAAACCATGTAAAGGATTAATTATTTACCAGCCATTAAAGATGTTGCGCATTTTTGTTTCAAAACTGTAGTTGTCATTTTTTAGGTTATATTATTATTTTTTTATGTCATTTGTCATTGGCGGTAAGCGCTTTTATTTTTTCGATTCACATTCTAATGATGTCAGCTGTTAGACAAGCTTGTTAGCAGCTGTAAGACGGAAGAATTAGAAAAATATCCCTTTAGTGTCGCCTTCATTAAGATCAGTCTTAGGCGTCCCCTAGACGATTAATTTTATTGCACAATATTACGTATTGTGCAATAAAATAAATCGTTTAGGGCTAATATTAAAGGTTGCGCATTGATTAAACGGAAGTTTGAGCTAGTTTAATTGTTATTGCACAATAAAAATAGTCAAAAATATTGCCCAGTTTGCATTATTATGCAATATAATTAAGCGTTTGTATTCAAACCGCCATTTAATCCTATTGCACAATGTTATTACAGCTCTAGGGGCCGCCTTAGTACTGCTTCTTCATCTTCTACCCTCTCGTTATCTAGATCTAACTGGAACCATTCTAGAACCTTACCTAAAAGGTCTCTGCTTTGTTACACTAACTTGTATAAATGCATTATTTACCCTTTCTAATTCTTAAAAAATACTATGGATAAACGTTTTTAAATTTAATATTTGAAAAATTACAATTCTAAATGCGTTAAGTAACTGTAATAAAAGTATTTGTAACGTTTTACGTATTAGACAACAACATCGTATTTTTGATTTAATCTTTAATACTCTATAAAATTGTAAAAAGTTGAATATTTTAAACACTGTATACAGAAATAAAATAAAAATCTTCTGATGGACACTTCACATTCTTCCATCTAGCAATGTTTGTTCGTTCTTATCAAAAATATTACTATTGTTACCTTACAATATTGCTATGTTCTTAAAATTCCTGCCATAGAATCCTTTGCTGATGACAAATATTGCAGAGGGCCACGTTGATAAAAGATCGCCATTTTCCTAAGGCCTTACATCTAAAAGCACCTATAAAACTTTTGCCACAAAAATGTTTTTGTCGCAAACATAACGGGCTTCGAAAAGATTTGCTGTTACGTATCAGCGTTTCTTTTGTCATTGGTGAATGAGAGTAATCTACTTTTTGGTAGAGAGAAAGTAAGCAATAATAAAATAGGTTTAATTTTTTAAACCTTTTCTACTTTTTATATTTTTTTATATTTCTTGAAATAAATGTTTAAAGAAACTTTCGTCGTGATATGATTTATTTACGTGACGACTCAGAAATGTTTCGTTTAAATTTAATGATTTATGGTTATAAAAAGACGGCCAACGTTCATATTTGTATCTATTCTTAATATAAATTGGGTATTTTGTCAATTTTTTTAACATAGATTTAAAGAAAAAAAAAGGATTTAAAATAGGAACAAAGAGATTTAAATAGGAGCAAAGAGATATGTACAACAAAAGAATCAATTAACATGTTCTTCTTAATGCAACATTTTCCTTATTAAATAGATCTACCGGATCAGCTTAATAACATAACACATAAGCAATGAACGGAAAAGAGACAGTCTAACTAAATACCGACATGTAAACATGGGTGACTAATTGTGCTTGTTTTGTTATTGCATTACTGGTCGATATATTAAAACCTGTCGCTCATGCAGTATACTAATATTATAAAGAAGTAAAGTGTGTAACTATGTTTGTTTTTTTCTTTTAGAATCAGAAATCTACACTTTTTAGAAGTGAACAAAAAGTTCAAAGAAAAATATAATTAACGTCCAACGAAGTAAGCTCGGGTCGACTAGTCAAACATAATAATTAAGCAACGTTCTTTTAAAAAGGGGCATGTTGAGACTTAAATTCTTATTGTGTTTATTCTGGTAAGTGTTTAAATAAAACTCCTTGGAGCATGGGCGTAGCCAGGTACCGGCAGGCCCTCCCCCTAGCCATGGACAAAATGATTAATTATTTTATATATATTAAATATATACGTAGACTTAAGGACTACGCAACAATAAATATATTAAAAATATACAGAGTGTTTCCCAACTGCGGTAAACAAAAGTTTATTTTTTAAGCTTATTTTATAAAAACAAGTTTATATTGATTCCACGATACAGGATGTTAAACTTTTTTAATAAATCGTATTTTTTAATATCCTAAATATCCTATTACTAGTTTTAATAAAATTTGATAGAGTTGTAGTTTTAAAGGGGCTAATTTAGCCAGTGGTGTCTCGAGCGGCACTTAAACGAATATTTCTGACAAAATTGTATGGCACTGACATTTGTGTAATTTTTATGTTTTATTTAAATTAGCCTAATATTAATAAATCTATTTTCTTTCATTTTCCTTATCGTTTCTTTTGTAGTCTTAAAGAAAAAACTCTTCTTTGCATATCCCCTGACCACCCAAGAAGCATAGAACACATTTTAGAAACACTTTATTTGGTATTTTTTTAGATGTTATTATTGTTTAGTTCTGCATTTGTTGGTATTGCTACATAACTTTGAAGTAAATAATATAAAAATTAATTTTTCCTATATTTTGTTGCCACATTTCCAGACCGAATGTATGTATAAACTAGCATTTTTTTATAGAATTAGCTCAAAAATACGCGCTTATTTTTTTACCGCCATTTGGAAACTCCTTGTATAATAAAGATACTGTGTGTACACGGATCTTTTATTTTTAATTTAAAAAAAAGTTATTCCTTATAAAAATTTTTGCTTTATCTGAAATGCTTAAAGCTTATCGCGGTAGGATATACAAGATGGTTTACAATCGCAATAATATTACTTGGAAAAATAACAAAAATCGAAAAAACTAATTTTTAAAACTGTTTAATTATAAAGCATAAAGAAGTAATCAAAAGTGTTTAATATTTTTTTCTTGTTTGGTAGAACCCTATAGGGAAAATTCAGGTTACCGTTAAAAATAATCCTTTAAAAATATTTTTTACAATTCAATGAAAAAAATATGTTTTTTTTAGAATAAAAGCGGTAAAAAAATTATCCCATGATAAAATTACGAATATAGCAGTCAATTTCGGGTTACCACTGCATATGTGTGTCAAACATCGACATACCAAATTTTATTTAAAATTATAACGAGGCACCACTTTGAGACACATGATATTCAGTTTTCCACTGCCTGCCTAAACAAAATCCTGGCTACGCTCATGCCCTGGAGGTCTAGAAATATAATTTGTATTAGGTTTTTTATTTTCCCTTTTGTGAGAAATATCACAAATTATTTTGAACATGTCTACTTTTGTTGAAAGTTTGACTGTTTTATTATGAGATATTTTACGTTTTTACGATATAAAAGTCTGTTTTATTTGTAACCCATACAGGGTGATTCTTAACCTATACCAATAAACTTACTGTTAAGGACAAATAATCAAAAAAAAGTTCAGTAAATTATTTTTACTTAGAGATATATTTAATTATTCTAACAAAGAACGTAAATTTTGGGCAGAAATAATAACGCTTAATAAAAAAATATTTTTTGTTACTTAATAATCAGAAAATGTTTTGTTCTTTGTAAAAGCCAAACAAATAAACAAGTTATAATAATTCTTGGTATTTTCATTAGTACTCCGTTATTAGTAGTAAAAGTAGGTAGGATTACTTTTCGGCGATTAGAATTAAAATTGTGGCTCATAATTATTATAAGAATTATTTCTAACACACAAAATATAAAAGTACAGAGCGTCCAATCTAACTTGTTCACCGTTTAAATGTCTATAACTTATTTTTCTTCGCTTAACTAAAAAAATGATCCAAAAACCAACTTGAACCAAGAATTTTGAAGTTTTTTTATGAGAAAGATTACACAAAACAGTTTTATTAACAGAATAAAGTGACATACCTTACTTCTTTAAATGGGATACCCCGTATCGCATCACAATTAAAAAGGCCCTTGAAAGAGCTTTACGAAAATATCACATTTAATTTACTTATTCTTAATAGTTTCGGCAATTTATTGAATTTAAATGGTCAGATTTTGTAAACTTTTAAAGATCTTTTTAATGATGGTATAATATACAGGTTGTCACATTAAAAACAAGTAAGTTATAACAATATACATATTGTTAATAAAACTGTTTTGTTTAATCTACATAATAGAAAAAAAACTTGATAATACCCTGTACAAGTTGGTTTTTGAATCATTTTTTAAGTTATAAAATAAAAACGTTTAAAATGTTGACAAGTTAGATTGGACGCACTGTACCTTTTTTCACTATTAGTCACTATTTGTCCTCAGAATATAGTTTTTTTCGAAATAACGGACTATCTTCCTAACTAAAAATATTTTACCAACTTTTTTAAATTTTTGGGCATTATTTTTCCTTAGTTTATGCGTATAGGTTAAGTATACCTTCTTGTTATTTGCGATACGTAGCCCCTGGAAAACAAAATACGTTGATTAGGTAAATCCTGTTGTTGTGTGTACAATTAATATTCTAGCATATCATAATATACAAAGTACAACGTAAGTAAAGCCGCGTTCAGACATGTAATGCAACGCAACAGGCAACGTAACATGCAACGCAATAAAGGGTCTTAATGTTGTTGCTGCAACCATTCTAAATAGGCTTATCCACATATAAAACGAACTTATAGACCAACGAGGTTGAAGTGCAACTTCTTTTTCATTTTAAAGTATTTCTTAGTAGGAAAAAACCAGAAAACGCATAGATGTCGTGGCTGGTAGAAAACTCAGCTATTTGATAAAAGAAACGGTTTTATAAAATTATTTCTCTTTAATTACATTTAATTAATATATTTTTAGTATTAGTATTTTTCCTTCCGTCTCCACATTTTACTTTTGTTCTCCACTGTCTACTGCAAACCCACATCGAATGCCTTTGTGTTCGCGCAAAAAACCGACACCTGTATGCATCGCCACGAACGTTCCAGCTCGCATCACGCGTAAGCGTCCAAACTTGCGAATCTTCTTACCTTGTATGTTGCCATGCAGGTTGCATTACTCCTGTCAGGTAAAATATATTAAAATTTTGTTTTTGTCTTGTTTTTTTTTATAAATCCAAAATAAAACGGACCAATATACAGAGTGTTCCATAAAAAAATAGTTGTATATGGATCTTTGTTTAAATCACCCTGTATAATTCTCCATTATTTTATAATTTGTTTTCAAAATACCCGCACATTTTAGAGACCTAGGTGTTTGTGGTGCGGCACCCTGTATATTTTAAACTAAAATATTCATTTGCTTTTCCATGTATCCATTAGACCAGAAAACTCTACAAGCACCGCAAGGTACGCTAGTTTTCATCAGGTTTCGTATTATTTCATTTCCGTTTGCTGAATAATGCATGTTGTTCAAGAACTAAAAAGTTAATGGGCCACTCACAACAGAAAATGTACGATAGAGTCATATTTTTATGTAACGTAAATAATTTGGTAGGTATTTTAAATTGTCTTTTTAAGATGATTATTTCAGTTTACTTGTTGCACATAAAATATTTTTTTATACAAATTATTTATTTGCTTTATTCAAAAAATAGGTGACGAATACAATATATTTTTTTAATATTGCAATAGGTATGCAACATCAGTAGCGTAGCGATGACTGTAGTGGCCCTTATATGATCAGTATTGGATATTGACAATATTTTATCATTCATCATATTTTAACTCCGCCCCAATACTTTCAAATAGTTAAAATTACCATCATTATACTGACTATCCTGTATTTACCCTTATAGATCAGTATTACTATCACTATTTGCAATATTGACAGAAATTGCGTCATAGAACCCTTTTTCCTCTTTTTCCCAGATCTATTCAATAAATCTATATTACTAAACATGTTTTGACAGGATCTCCACTCATGATAGTGCAAAAATATCAATGCGAGGTTAAAGAAAATTAAAAAGCATAAGTATAGATTTGAAAAAGTTTATCACAAAGATATTGTTCTGATCAGTTCTGTTACACACATGGGCAAAAAGATAAATGCACTTGAAAATGATATATGATTATAAACAAAGATTTAAGCTAAGTTAAGCTAAGAAACGAAAAAATACCGCTCAAAATAGTTATGATTAATTATCGACGGAAACCGTTTTTAAAAAATCAATTTTAATTGTTACAAGTACAAAGAATGGATTAAGAATAGTTAACAAATGTAAAATGGGTTATATTTATAAGCTAGGTCTTATCTTGCTGCTGACTGGGCTTTCCGTGAACTTCTGGTACTATTCAGCTTTTACGTGCACATAACTAAATATAATTTTCGTTTTTTTGTCTAAGATAAACAAACTGCAGGTAGGATATTAACAGATGAAGAGCAGATTTTCTATATACATTTTGTCCATTTTTTTAAATTTTTACCCAAAGATGGCAACGCAAATTGGATATATACCTCTACAATGTTGTGCCACAAAAAACATTTTAAAGACACTCTGTTCTATTTTAAATAAATGATACAAATTTCTTGGACTATGCCGTATGTCCATTAGTGGTAGACAAACTAACACAAGTTTTTTCCTGCGGACTAATTTTTGTTTGTCGTAGCACAGGTTGCCAATTCTCACTAATAACCGGTAGCGAAATGACACTTATGTAAGTTAACTAAGTTGAAACTGACGACGGCGAAGAAGCTATATAACATGGTATAACGATGGCAACTGTGACATTATTGACATGTAAAATTATTATTTAATATTCTTATAGTCATATAGAGCTAATTAAGTTTTTTTACATTCTCATTACAAAGTCGGTCATGCCTCTGCCGACAATCTAAATGCATTTTTTCCACCAGTTTTTTAAAAAATTAGGATAAAATTATAAATTATATCATAAGACTTATAAATTTAATCGATTAAACTACCCAACAATATTTTAAGTAGGATTTTACTTGGAAAATAGTTGAAAGTACAATAATTTAATAAAAACTGGAAACCGCGAAGCGGTTCGAGGTTTTTACCTGTCTACCATTACCTTACAAAAATATTTGGGGAGTTTACACAATTTAAATTTGTAGGTCAAGTTGTATACGGCTAGATTAATTCCTGAAAACCTTACAATAAAGCCAACAAAACAGACTTGTACTAATATCAAAGTTGGACATTTTCTAATTTTGACAACTAGTTCGGATGAGAAAAATTTATTTGCGGTTAAACAGCACTCACCTAAAAAAATTTTACCGAAAAATGGTGGTTTCTGATTGGTTTATTTTCTATTCAGGAAAATAATCAATTCTAAATTTTTCCTACATACATAGGTCTACTATGTGTGTAATTTTTCATCTATATTTTAGGTTTATCAATATATATATATATATATATATATATATATATATATATATATATATATTGCCTAAATTGTTAAAATTTTAACAAAATTTAGTGTTTTTATTAGTCTTATCTGATAAGGGCGAAAAATACATGTAAATTTCTTTATATTTAGATCTTAAGGATTTAATTTTTTAATGTCTATCAATTTGCTTTTTTATATTAAAACAAAATGGTGCAGATTTTAATTTATTGTTTTTATGTTTGGACATATTTACTAAGTTATAGAAAAATATAAGAAGAGTATATTTGCAATGTTTTGCTACCTTGTAGCAAATTTAATAAAGATAAGGGCTATCCTAGATAGAATCGCAAATAGTTGCAACACTGTAAAAAATAGATAGTTTAAATTTTGCAAGAATTACCAACTGTTTTGAAACTTGGGTTTCGGCAATATAAAGAAAGTTGTAAATGGTATTGTTATATTTATAAATGCTTTTAACATCAAAGATCTTTATGATCCAAAAGTAATTAGTACAAAAAGGTTATTATAAAAATTATTACATATATACAGTTTTTGTATAATATAGTAAGTATAAATACTACCGAAAGTCCAGTTATAAAATTAAACTCCCTGTTATCAAATTTTTATTATCTCTTAAGATATACAGAATGGAACAAGAAGTATGATTTTTTTAATGCAACACCCTGTATATTATATCACCATTATAAAAATAATCCAAAGAGCTTTAGAAAATACCACATTTAATATGCCTATTTCTATTTTTGGATATATTAATTTTGCCCAACAGTTCCATAAACTCGCTGCAGTAAAGGTGCTCGCACACATGTACACTTTTGTGGCGCAACTTCTTATAGCGCAATAATAAAATGCATTTTATGTTTACACATGCATTATAAATATTTTAAAATGGCTCCGTAAATAACTTGCGCATGTTAAAAATGTCAAAAAAGTTGCAACGCTATTCACAAACAGGGCGCCCCTTTTATTGCGAAACATAGGCTGCCACTTTTTAATAGCTCGTTCAACCAATTTCAACTTGAAATCATGAAACAAATCATTCGCTTATTGTCACAGATACTCTTATTGCCTATTTTTATTTTATTTTACCTTTATAAATGGGATAATTCCGAATTTCTATCTTATTTCTTATAGTTTTTTTTTATTTTTATGTTATTTGTGTGTAAACTTTTACTTTAAATTTTAGTTTATTTTGTAAATAATTGAGAACTATTTTTATTTTTTATTTTATATTAAAGTATTTTTTTTATTTTGCAGTGGTATCCACTTTAACCTACAACTCTATACCCTTTATCGTTAAAACTGTACAAGATAAATATTGCGCCACTCAATATTCACTAACATGTCGGTGCATTTTGGTATCGCCAAAGACAATTCTAGTTGCACTGTAATTGTCTATGGTATCGCGCATGTTTGGCAACTTTAACTGTTTATACGCAGCAATTTTTAGATGTGCACAACTCGAAAAGTGTTGAGAAAATTTTGAAAATATCACAATTTTTTAACTTGACACAATATTTACA
Organism: Listronotus bonariensis; assembly: GCA_014170235.1. NCBI lineage: Eukaryota > Metazoa > Arthropoda > Insecta > Coleoptera > Curculionidae > Listronotus > Listronotus bonariensis. The sequence continues at coordinate 57,456 of JACEGR010004246.1, forward strand.
CTGTGCAATACCAAAGTGAAGCCATTATCTATATTGCGCAAATCAAAAAGTGTACATGTGTGCGAGTATCTTAAGTGCTGTTTGTATGGCGCTGTCCCACTTACTTAAATTAAGTATCGCGTCTTAAGTGCGGTAAGTTGACGTCAGTTTGTGACGAGTGTGGCCAGCATATTTAATTTTTTAAAGTAATTTAAAAATAAAGGAGGATTTTAAGTCTGTTGATATCGTATTTAAAGAGATCTCGCGAGGTCTCTCCTAGTAAGGGACGGTGGGTGACCGCCAACGCTACAGTTACCAAATAGGTGCGGAAACTGATTATATTGGGCATGCTACAGCGGTAGCACGAACGACCAAAAAAATGTTTGTTGCGAGGAATGCTTGTTTAGGTAAAAAATCTCTTGTGATATTTTTTTTGTAGTACCAGAAATTAATAATAGAATCATTAAAAAGTCTTGTCGTCTATAGGCCATTAGAATAAATTTAAACCAATGGATAAAAAAGTAAAAGCCGACCTGCAGGTGCCTAATATACCCCAGATAGCCCAGATCTAGCGACATGCAACTTTGGGTTGGCTAGCTACATAAAAAATTAGTGTTAAGTAGGCGTTTTTAGTAAGACGAGAACTTAATAACAGCTTTAAATAAAATCATTTTATGTATAAAATTAACTGCATTGACTGCAATGAGAAGAAGCAATAAATTATAATATTTTTACTATAATAGCACATTATACTAATATTGCACTATATTAATTAAAATGAAATGTTCATATTTGTGACATATTGTTATTCATTTAGTATTAGCAAAATTTTTCCACTATTAAAATAGCTATTATAATAAATAAAATTTATGATGGTCAGATGTATATGTGAACAGTATTAATGATATTGTTATTGTTCCAAATGAATTCAGATTATTAAATAAAGTAAAATTAATTGTCTGAGTTATATATACCCTTAAGTACTAACACACCGTCTCACAGACGGTACCGCTTGGCTGGGCATACGATAACTCCCCACCTCAGCGCTTTTAAGCGTCGGCCGATTAGGTAACTTCAGTACTCATCGATACAGATTAGAGGTCGGCAGGGCAATTTGCGGAAGTGCGTAGTTCTCGAAATATTTTAATTCAAACCGTCGATGCCGTCTGCCAGACGGAGTGTTAGTGTTAACGTTAATTTTTTCTTTATTTGCGGACAATGGATCAAGAACCCAGTAGCTCAAAACGAGTGAGGTATGGCGACCAAAATTATGAGGATACGCTTCTAAATTGGTATGAAGAGGCTGGCAGCGATAATAGTGACATAGAATCAGCATGTGACGAGAATTTTGCTATAGAGAGTGATCATGACTCAGAATCCGAAATTGAAGGTAACAAATATTTCCAAATAATATCAAATTGTGTGTGTAGCTGTGTATGTTTTGTTACAGGTGATGAGAATATGGATGGGAATGGTGAAGAGACTGAGAGCGAAGGGAGTGACAATGGAGAGAATGGGAGTGAAGAACGTGAACGAAAGTCAAATTACTACTATGGAAAAAACCGGTTCAAATGGTCCAAAAGCCTGCTACCTCAAATAGAGTGCGGCGGCCACAGCACAACATAGTTTTGCAGTTACCAGGTTTACGAGAAGCGGCGAAAAATATAGGAGATCCTGTTGACCCTTTTTTAGTTTGGAAGCTCTTGTTCAGTGATGATATTTGTGAAATGGTTCTCAAATGGACAAATGTTAGAATAGGAAGAGAGAGGGCTAAGTATAAAAACAAAATTCACCAACGCTTAGGGATCTCGACATGACTGAATTTTACGCTTTCATGGGATTCTTAGCATTTACGTCACTGTTCAAATCTAATATTGAAAACTTAGATACTATATTTGCCACCAACGGAACTGGTAGGGAGATTATAAGGTGCATTATGTCTAAAGAAAGATGCGCTTTTCTTCTAACGTGTTTGAGGTTTAACGACCCAGAAACCAGGGATGTGAGGAAAGCAGTAAATCCAGCCGCTCCAGTGTCAGAAATTTTCGATATTTTTATCAAAAACTGCCAGACATGTTATTCGATAGGCAAATCAGCATGCATCGATGAAATGCTTGTAGGATTTAGAGGTCGGTGCCCTTTTAAAATGTATATTCCAAATAAGCCTGTGAAATATGGGATAAAGATTATGTGTTGCACTGATGGAAGAACCCACTATCTTTTGAATGCTTATATTTATACGGGTAAAAATTCTGATGGAAATGGACTATCAGACGAAGAACAGAAATTGAATAAACCTACACAGGCCGTATTACGACTTACAAAACCACTATCTGGTTCAAATAGGTCAGTAACTTTTGACAACTGGTTCACTTCGATTGAGTTGGTGCAAGCCATGAAACAAAGAGGACTAACTTGTATTGGTACTCTGAAGAAGAACAAAAAGAAATACCTGCTGTTTTCCTACCAACAAGAAAACGTGAATTAGGAACAACCCTATACGGGTATACAAAAGATATCACTTTGGTTTCGTACACAACAAAAATCAATAAGGCTGTCCTTTTGCTATCGTCTTCCCACCACCATGCCAGTGTAGACCCACTAACCAACAAGCCTGATATTATTGCTGATTACAACTGCACTAAAGGTGGTGTCGACACGTTAGATGAAAAGTGTAGCAAGTTTAGTTGTAGTCGTCGAACCCGCCGCTGGTCTATGGCAGTGTTTTTTAGACTCTTTGACATTAGCACAGTGAATGCATATATACTTTACGAATCTTACAGAAATAATAATCACCTAGAACGCCCAAAATTCATCGAAAAATTAGCATTTCATCTTGTGGAACCTCATCTCAAAAGAAGACAGGAAAGCGCATTTCTACCGAGAAAACTAAAATTAAGCATATGTGAAATCTTAGGCGTTGAACAGATAAACCAACCCTTGGAAATACGAGTTGAAAAGTTAGAAAAAAGAAAAGACTGCTCACTTTGTCATTACAAGAAGAAAAGAAGAACGGCATATGTTTGCTACCATTGCCAAAGACCAATCTGTCTGGAGTGCGCAAAAAAGTGTGTAGGCAGTGCGCCGAACAAGCCCAAATTTAGGCTTTGTTATTTTTTTATTCGTTTGCTTGTTTTTTGTTTTTTTTTTGCTGAGTATATATTTTTTATATCCCTAATACGAAAATAAATGTTTTTCTTTTATTCTTTTATTGTTTTTTTTTTTACGACAGTCACTAATACAGATATGTCAGAAAACAAAAATAGAGCTTCCGTCCCAAACTTTTAAAATATTTTCGCCTAAATAATCATTAGATAGACTTTTTGTATAGTGTTAATGGTAATGATTTATTCCAAGTCAAAAAATTTGGTTAGATACAAAAAACTCATTTTTTTAACACGTCTCTCAGACGGTCTGTTAGTGTAGGCGCGACTGATTCAATGTGTTAGTACTTAAGGGTTAAAAAGATTGAATGAAAAAGTTTTCTAAAATCTTAAATATCTAATTTTACCTTTTGTCAAAAACCACGCCATTTTGCCTGTGCTTTATTTTTATATCTTGCTTAAGTTTTAAGTTAAAAAATAAATTTTTCTTATTGCATACTCTTGGACTACACCTACCACCATATTTTAATAAAATAAAAATATAAAAATTCTTAAACGTCTATGGCCCTCTTTTTTTATTAAAAATATTTGTTTAGGGGCCACTAAAGTAAAAACTAAATTAGCACCTTAATTCTCTGGTGGTGAGGGGTGGAAGAAGAGGGTATGGCCAAGTCGTTTTTAAAAGATACATATTCAATACATTTTTCTGACGTCACAGTCAAATCTTATTTGTTTCGCCTAATGGTACAATTTTTGTTTAAAGTTTTTAAAAAATACCCCAATAATTTGGAAGTGTCTTGAAATAAAGGTAAATTGCGGTAATCACCATATCTTGGTATCACCATATCTTGGTCTAGTTATTTTGTGTCTTGTTGCTGGATCGCATAAATTGAGTTCGACAGATAACCGTTTTTTCCAGGTAACGCTGGGAGGGAATTTGCAAATTTTAAATTTTACCTTTTTAGAAGCTCTCTAAAGTGAAAAACGCGATATTTGAAAAAAAATCTGCCTAATAGTTTTTATAACCATTAGAAATATCAACAAATTACTCTTTGATGATGATAGTGGTAAAAAGTATAAAAGGGCCTGTGTGGTAGTTTTGAAGTTATGATGGTCACTTTAAAAACATGAGCTGTGAAAAAGCGCTTTAAAGAATAAAACGTTTGTGAGTGAAAGTGCAATAAAAATCAACTATTTGATTTTAATGTATCTATTAAAATATTTTTGAAGCTAGGTTAAAAGTTATACCCTGGAACGGCCTTAAAATTTTTTAAGAGAATAAAAAATCGAGTCCTTTTTTTTGTAAATTACAATATATGAACGAATAATTACTAGATTTTGTTGAAAATTGGCTTGTGGGTAAGGAATAGTAAAGGAACAGAAAAAAATGCAAGAAAATAATTTCTTATAAATAATAATTTTGCTTAAAAAGGTATTATATACAAATCCTAATGATATTAAGAGGGTTCTATATGCCATAGATAAAAACCCACTTCTAAAAGTTGCGGATGTTAATAGCGTATGTCATATGCCATAATAGAGATTATTTAATGTTTTTTACTTATAACTTTTAAATACCTAAATGCCACATACACCCTCTTGAATTTAAGGTCTTAAGTTAGCTTTGTAATAAACACTTAGAAATTTAGCGAACTTTTCGGTGTTGTAGAAGATTTTTGTTTATATAAAAATATTCAGTAATCTATTTACTAAATGATCGCACAAGAAAATTTTGGAGCTCTCTTACCAAAAAAAAAAGATATAAACGCTTTAATGTGTCATATCGTCACCATAATTGTAAAACCGGCTAACTCCATTTTTTTAAAAACATGCATTGTCATCTTTAGCCCTATAAAATAAGGCAAAAGATGACATCAAAATCTCATTTTGTAATAATTAATTAATTGTAAAACCACCTATTTCCAGTTTTAATTTAAAAAAATGTGATTTTAGTGCAATCTTTAGCCTGATTTTATAAGGCTAAAGATGACAATGCATGTTTTATTCAAAATGGAATTAGTTGGTTTTATAATTAAGGTGACGATATACCGGTTTTATTTAGCCAATTTAGCGACTAAATGAACTAAATAATGGCCGAGCGCTGAATCTTTCCCCGAGTTTCCAAACATAATTCTACCTTCTGCAATCTTTCGGGCTAAATAAAACCGGTGTCTAGCGCATTAAAGCGTTTCAAACTTTTTCTGGTAAGAAAGCTGCAGAATTGTCTTGTGTCAATATTTATTTAATAGAATACCGAATATTTTTATATAAACAAAATTTGACACCGTGCAGGTAGCTAAATTTAAATTTGTTTATTATAAAACTAATTAGTAATAAGCAATTTTTTACGTAAATTATTGTTCTTTTTTATTACTTTACTGTTCTCTGGTACATTAACCAATTTTTATCTAAATTCAGTAATTATTTGCTAATAGGTATATTGTAATTTCAGATAAGGGACTCGAAATTTTTAATCCCTTATAAATTTTAAAAAAATTAAAATTTTAGAAACCGTTCGAACGTATTACTTTCAACCTATAAAGCTTCCAAAAACCTGTTGAGAGGTACATTAAAATCGAGTAGTCGATTTTTAGTGGCCCGCTTAGGAAATTTTGACTCTTAAGTATAAAAGTCATGAAGAAGGTGGTTAGATAAACCGCCTCTCCTCTTCGTTAAAATGCTCCGATTCATGTCACATTCTTACCCAATCTTTTTAAAATGATAAAATGAAAGAAAAATCGAAATGAGATTTGAAAACTACAAGATTAACTTAACAAACTGGCATTTTAATTTATATTGTACAATAAAAAATAGTTTTAAATTCAGAACTTGACAGTAATTTAAGTTATTTTACACATTATAACACCTTAATGTCAAAACCGCAAAACCCTAATATTCTAAGGCTGTGTTTATGTCAAAGAGGTTTTAAACGAGGTTGGCAGCGCGGCTCGACCGAAGCATCCTTATGTTACTGTACCATAAAGGTGATTTTGTTGACTCGCGCTGCTAACCTCGGTCCTCGTCGCTCCGACATAAACACACACTAAAAGCCGATTCCCACTTCGGGGTGTTCATGTTATAAATAGCTTGATGCATTGGCCAAAAGGCCTAGATAAAATTGCTGTGTTACTGCTTACTGTTTAGAGCTAATGCCTGCATAGTAAAGGTTGTACCGTGCCTGCATAGCACAGGCAGTGGTGTCAAAGCCTACCTAATGCAGCATTTATCTACCTATCCTGTTAAAATAACTTGGCAGATAAGGGGTACAAAAGATCAACATACCTTTCGGTCTGGTCGAAGTACATGGAGAGTCTATTTGCTTTCTTTACGAGCTGATGGATTCTCCACCCTTGTGTCATGTCACATACATAGGGTGTTTACCCGTGACGCGTGAGTCGTCACCAATCAGCTGATTGACAGGGTTTTTTTAAGGACACGGGTAAAATCATATGCATGCACATTTGAATCGCAACTTTTGGTAGTATCAACCATTAATTTATGTAGGAAATTTTGTCAAAAAGTCGTCATTCATAGGGGAAAATTAGAACCAGTTCTAATTTAGCGGGTGAAGACGCACGAGTTTTGACCCCTTACTCATAACTCAGGTGTGAATCGATAAGAGTCAAAGACGTTTTACCCGAGATGAAAACCCCGGGTAAAAACCCCTAGGTGGGAATAGGCTATAAGATCCGAATAAAAAGCGACTTGCACCATCTATTTACGGATAAAAACTATTTAATATTAAATATTGTATTTAAAGAGAGATATTAGAGAAATATTGCACAGAAAAATAAGGCCAGGCACTAATAATACCGGCCTTATAATGATGCATGGTGGGATAATGACTCCCTTAATAAGGATAGTACCTGGCTTTATTTATGTCGGTTTTAGGGTTATTGTGTAAAACAAAACCCTACAACACTAAATAATAAAGAAAAATAACTAAATTTTTTTCTCTTTTTTAGGTTAATAGTACTGTCAACATGATTTGCAATAATGCAATAACTCTAAATTATGGGTACAAGCACTAGGTAAATAAGGCTGGTGTTAATAATACCCGAGCTTATTATAGTGAGGCAACTTGCAATAATTCTCTATTACTACAGGATTGCCTAAAAAGATATGGTCAAGGCTATATTTAAATTTTAAAAAATAGCTTAAAATTTTTGACACACCTTCTATAATGGCAATTGTAATTTTTTTTTAATCCGACAGTCCTTATATATAACCTAATTTTTTTCTGTAATATTTAAATATCCATATTATTTTATTATTAATAAAGTTTAGTCAGACTTTTGTCAACTTAATGCTTAATGCAAAATATAATATATCATTAATATCAACAAGTTAAACAATATTTGTCAAAATTTCGTCAAATCCATGAAGTAAATCGCCAATTTCCTAAGAACATATGATTAACAAATAATTGTAAAAAAATCTTTTATTATTTTATTTATTTATATTAGTACCTACAAAGAAAACACTACTTAAGCAATGTACAATAACCAAAATTTAATTTTAGATCCACTATTTACTCATTATTTTAAACTTATATGTAGGTAATTCATATTCATAGAAAAATTGCCTTTATTACTTTGACAAACGGCAAATGCGAATTGTAAACTAAACATTTTTTACAACTGCATTATTTGCTTAGTACTTACTTATTAGATCTGGCGACAAATCTGTTTGACAGACTAAGGCCGCGGTCCGAATTGTGCTCACAGCATTTACGACCTATAGACTACTAACGTGCTGTCCGATTTAAGTGAGCGCGTCAACGTCTGTTAGCTGTATTAATAATTCGGACCAGTTGTGAGTATGCTTACAAATTCAACAAGTTCAACATAACCGAACAAAGCATTTTTTGATATAAACATATGTGGTATAAATGCTTGTATTTCAAACATTTTGCGCAATCGAGGCAAGTGACGAAAAATAAATTTTATTTTGGACGCTACCTAATGGTAGGTTTACATCTAACATTTATTGCATGATATTTATGTCAGACAGAAATTCTGGCTAATGTAATGGTAGATTTATACTTGCCATCAAAAATTTTAAGGTTATTCTTTTAAATTTAAAAATAGCCTAAACAATAATTTTTAGGCAACCCTGTAGCAAAATCTTTGTTTATATACTTTATCGATATACTGTATAAGCAATATTTAAAGGTATATTAGCCAGTAAAGCAACAACAAAAAAGTACGATTAATCATCCTATCTGAAAGATTACTCAGGCTTTCGCATTAGACCGTCTCTTTTACACAAATCGCCTATGAACGACTTTATTTAGCTGATTCTGTATATAAAAAGCTCGTGTCACAATGTATGTTAGGGCTCATCTCTAAAATTTCCCAACCGATTTCGATCAGATTTCATAACCATTTAGTATAAAATATTTTTTAACCAGTTTAACAGATGGGTGGAGTTCGCTTTCTATTCAGATCTTAGACTAAAATAATAACATCGCATTAAATTTATGGGTATTTAAATGTCAAATTTAATTAATTTAGTTAACCTACATTAGGGAGGACAATAAGATAAGGGAGTCCCCCAAGTTCGCATGGAGTATAACAAATCAAAGATAGTTCAAGACAATTAGAAGGGTCAGGGTTGTGTTAAGGACGATTTCAACGGCTTATTAGATTCAGTGTGTAATTTGCTTAGACAATGTTCGTCGGACTTGCTGTGGGATTGAATATTAATTGTATATTTGGATAATGTTGTTTGAGAATAATGGAAATAATTTTCCATTATTATCATCCAATCTAAGGAAACATTAGGGAGGAGAAAGACAAAAGAATCAAATACAATGCGGCTTAATAAGTGTGGAACAAATGGGAATCTTTTTTATTTAGAAATTAGCAGAAATTTTAATTCTTTATAAAATTTAAATCTTGGACTTAAACTTTGGTAAAAGTAGGTCATTTTATTAAAATTTTAAAGATATGCAGGGCAGGTTAAATAGGGTTTTAAAGTTAAAATATACTTTATTTCGTCTAAATAAAAAGAACTTTTTATTTAGACGATACATTGACAAAGCGATAAAAAATATTAATTATTTATATTATATTTTTATGATATTAAAAATCTGTAAACATTTTATACTTTTAACCAACAATAGATAAAAAGACATATACGCAGTGGCGTAGCTACTAAAGTCCTGCTTGATGAGAAAATACATTTCCACAAAAATATTTGAAGGTTGGATGCACAGGGTGGCCTAAAAATGACTTGTTTCCAAATTTAAAATAAGGGTTATTTCCTAACTACGACACCAAACTTTAACGGGTGATTTCTTATGTAATTTTATAAAGAAAAGTTTTTATAAACATATGTTCGGAGTTGCTTCGTTTCTGAGATACAGAGTGTTATTAATTTTTTAAAAGTTTTTTTAATATTTTAAATACGAAGCCAGAAACAAAAAAATGAACTACACCAAAAAGTTGTATTTTTAGTTGATTTATAGGAAACAAATATAAAAACTACCTAAAAACCAGTGGCGTACGTTTTTCTCTCAATAATAGTGGCTGTAGTGCCCACTGTACGCCACTGGCTTTTTATGTGGTTTTTAAGTGTAGTACTTCGTATTTAAAATATGAAAAAACTTAAAAATTTATTAACGCCCTGTATTTCAGAAACAAAGCAACTTTTTTCATAAAATAATATAAGAAATCACCCTTTAAAGTTTGGTACCGTAGTTAGGAAATAACCCTTATTATAATTTGGAAACAAGTCATTTTTAAGCACTTTAAACCTTAAAATATTTGTGTGAAAATGTATTTTCTCATCAAGCAGGACTTTTTATAAAGATACACTTTTTGTAAAGTTAATAATTATAAAATTTCCCATTTGGTAAGAACGTCCAAAGACACGCTGTATAATCCGATACGATCTCCAATAATTCTAAATAATACCAGAATTTTTTCGACATATTTAAAAATCTATAGCCACTTCCCCTACCGATGAAAAGGTATACATACACAACATAACATTTTTGTTCTTCTTATCATCTAAGCTTTGCAACCCAATAGGTCTCTATGACGGTCGAGAAAATCTCCATTTAGCATCGTGGGCTTCCCCACTACTACGGTTATGTATAAAAAATGGCTTATAAAGGACCAATAAAAAAATTAACATAAAAGTATAATAAAATTACAAATTTTTTACAAATGTATTTTGAGCCTTTCTTTTATGTAATAAATTAAGTCTATAGTTAGAACTTCAGAGAGGCAGTAAGATAGGAAGGCCCTAAGTTAGCAGGGGTTGTAACAAATCAAATATAGTTTAGGACAATTAGAACGGGTCAGGGTTATGCTAAAGACAATTTCAGTCCCTTATTACATTCTAAGTGTAATTTCCTTAAAGAGCATTGGAGTGGTTACGAAATTGAATACTAATTTCATGTTGCGATAACATTATTTAGGCAAAAATTAAAAAGTAGGTAGGTACATGAATTTTTGCCATTATTGATTAATATTATTTCAATTTTCGTCGTGCTTAGGTACTATAACAGGTTCATTGTTATTTCAAAATAAAAATAGTAAAAATTTACTTATATTATTGTTGTGATTTTAAAAAGCCTACCAATCTTTTTAATGGTTTTTATGATCTTTTTTCTTAAAGAAAGTTAAAAATGCTACTAGGTTGCTACTTTTAATTATACAGGGTGTTTTCTATGTTATTTGTTATTTTAGGAAAAAAGTTCCTATAAACATGTGTCGGGAGTTGCTTTCTTACTGAGATACAGGGCGTTAAAATTTAAGAAAAAATCAGTTTTTTCCAAATATTCTTAATATGCGTAGGCCGATTTGGATAAAATTTGTTACGTTTATTTAAAGAAACAAGGCGCTTATTTAGCCCCAACGAGTTTGTTATTATTGGGTCCAGTGGCGTCTTATTGAGAAAAAAAGTACGCCACTAACTTTTTTGATGTTTTTATATTTTTTTATAATTAAGCAATTATTAATACAACTTTTTAGCTTCCTATATCTTCTTCGTACCTCGCTTTGTTTTCGAGAAAAAAATTGAAGACACTTTAAGTCATACCAAAAACTATTTGTAAACAGCATAAAATAAAATCCAAAATTAAAAATACACAATTTTGACCTTAGTAGATAAGGATAATGATGTTTTTCAATAAAATACACCACTGCTCATTTATTTTAGAGCAAATAATTGTTTATTTTTGTTTTTTACCCTGGTGTTCTATGGGTACTTTTTTAGAAGAAATTAAAGTAGCTTTAATACTTTTTCTCAAAAACAAAGGTTGATACAAAAATAAATACTGAAAAGTTGTATTATTAATTGCTTTATTATAAAAAATATAAAAGCGTCAAAAATGTCGGTGGCGTACTTTTTTTCTCAATTATATGTGTTGCGGTGCCCACTAAGACGCCACTGGACCCAATTATAACAATTTGGTTTGGGCGAAATAAGCACCTTGGTACTTTAAATAAATGTGCCAAGATTGTATCCAAACCGGCTTAAGCATATTAAAAATATTGAGAAAAAACTGATTTTTTTTTAAATTTTAACGCCCTGTATCTCAGTAAGGAAGCAACTCCGGACAACAACAAAGTGAGTCCGATGCGTCACCTTATTCGGAATGTTTACATGCAGGCATTATTTGTCTAACTACTACCTGCTAGTACTGCATTGAAAGTTAATTTGAAGCCTTCGAGATTTCACAGATTGTCTAAACTTGATCTTGGGATAGGACTTTTGTGCAAAAAAGAGGTTAATTTAGGCATATGTAAGTAGAAAAAAATTAGGCATAGCATTGCTTTATTTTGTGTGTCCGTTGTTCTGGTCTCGCTTATTCTGTTATTAAAAAATAAAAATGTAAGTTGCGTGTGGGAGTTGCAAAATGCCCAAACTAAGGACACATCCCCTATTTGATGCGGTGGAATTCGGGGCAAGGTGGGGAACTTTCTCCGACTATGCGGCAATCTCTACCCTGTTTCGTCGATATACAATAAAGTACTTTACTTTCGCCACCGAATTTGTTTCAAAAATTAAAATCAAGATTGTGGAATCAGACTATCTCCTTTAATTTTTGCTATACCCTACACCAGGCACTTAACTAAAAGAGTTTAAAAAATAGAGTTTATTTTGAAAACAATTCAACTTATTTTGATTTCAATTGGGTAGATAATAAAAAGTAGAAAATAAATTTGCATTCAATGAGACAAAACCCCCGACAATCAAAACATTTTCAAATAATAAATAATTGGCTAAATAATACTGAGAAGAACAAAAAGGAAAATGATAAAGTTTGCAGCAAAGTTAATGGGGGTGTAATTAAATTAGTCCTTTTGCAGCCCAAAAGAGAAAAGCAAGGAAAGAGGTCTCTTTGAATGACAACCAATAACGACTCTATCATGTGCGGCGGTTTGATTGCTCCCAATTTACGAGGCAAAGGACCTTTTTGAATCGTGTTTCTGGCACTGTTGACAGATCCTTAATATTTACCGAGATAATTTTAATGCTTCAATGTCTCTAATATTAAGTATTTTAAATTTTGAAATAAAGTCAAGTAAAAAATCTGAGAAATGCTTTTGAGTAAATAAAATTAAAGTTTGATGTTATTTAAAAAAATGTTAACATGTTTATGTTTATTATACCGTGTGGACGTAAATAGTCCACCCTGCTAACTTTTTCACCTTTCCTTTTTTAAATAAAAGGGGGTCATGTGGTACATCATTTTTAGGCGCTTAGCATGTATTTTACAATCTTAGACTTTAGGTTCAATAGATTTACCTTCTACATAATGGTGGTTCTTGAAAAATCGCCCAAACACCTGATTTTGATGGCAATATTTCTGAAACTAATAAAGTTAGATATACCCAATGTGGTATTATCGTAAAGCTTTTTCAAAGATATTTTCAATGGTGATATAATATACAGGGTGCTTCATTTAAAAAATTTATACCAGATACGACAGGTAAATTATCAATATTTATACTGATATTCAAACTTTATTAGTTTTGGAAATAGGTCTATCCAAATCTGCATTTTAGGTAATTTTTAAAGTATCGCCATTTTGTAATAGGTAGAGATATTGACTTTATAATAATAATAATTAATGTCTTAATTTCTAAATTTTCATAGTTTACATAAACAAACAACAGTACAAAGAAAAATATATTAAAATTAGAAACAGCCGGAGCCCAGATGATGCATCCTGGAACGCCCCCTGATCGTAATTAACCTTTTAAAGAAAGTAATGTAATACAATATTAAATAAAATAAAATAAACCAAACTAAACAAAAAAGAAGTCCTTACCAATGAAAGTAACTAATTAGAAAGAATATATTTTCTGTTTTCTACTAAAAATATCTATATCCTACAAATTCGCCGGTCGCCGCAAAGAAGTCGTGGCTACCAACTAATTTAAACTTCATTAATACGTTTTAATAGGACTGTTCTTCTGGAAGCTAAAGAGTCGCTGCTACCAACGACCTAGTCGTCAGATGCTGGCCGCCAGTCGTATGTCTCGTCTGGGAGTAGGCTAGCGTCCCCAGTCGCCACGAAAAATAGCCTTTCTGTTTTGTGCATATTTATTTTAAAATAACCAAAAAAGGTTTTAAATGCGGAAGAACTCCAAAAACTTTTTATAAACTCGTTAAGATGTCTTTTTAATAAAATCGCTGGTCGCCACGAAGAAGTCGTGGCTACCAATTAATTAAGACATCAATAATATTCTTTAACGGGACTGTTCTCCTAAAAACTACTGAGTCACTGCTACCAACGACCTAGTCGTCAGTCGCTGGCCGCCAGTCGTATGTCTCGTTTGGGAGCAGACTAGCGTCCCCAGTCGCCACGAATAATAGCGTTTATGTTTTGTGCATATTTATTTCAAAGCTATCCAAAAAAGTTTTAAATGCGAAAGAAAATTTTGTTTTAAACTCGTTAAGATGTCTTTTTATTAAAATTGAATTGTATTCTTCTGCTTGTCTAGATTTAAAAACATTTTATTCTTTTGCCCTGCATTTTTAACATTAATATATTTCCTTTTTGAATCTGGTAATGCAATAACATTAAAAGTGCAGAATTTTAACTAATATTCATCGTTTCAATCCGCCGACTGAGTAGTAGGGCGGCGTATTGGACAACACACAATGTCGTAGCGACTAAGTAGCAGCATAAAGTAACATACCTACGGATAAGAGAAACCATGGCATGCTAAAATTTTCGTACCGCTTTTGCGCGGCAGGCTTGTCATTTTTCCAGTTTACACTTTAAATGCGTCGGTCGAAGCCTCGCCTCGTGTAACATCAGCGGTGGGGAGACACGTAAGCTTACTGAAATGACTAACTGGCGGTATTTCAATGAGAAACGAATAAAATTATATTGGGAGTTTTCGCATGACCTGTCCATAAATCAGCTATTCCATGATAACTCTTATAATTTCCTTACTCTATGGTAGCAGCTACTCATTCGCGGCGACCAGCAGCCAGCAAATTTGTAAGAGAACGCGCGTTAACAAACAAGTTATTGTCGCTTACTTACAATATATTTTATGTAATATGTTTTAAAATCAGATTGTGAAATATGTTTTATATTTTGCGGCAGACTTATAAAATTTGACAACATTATATGTAAAGCTACGCTCAAATTTTGCAGTTTGATGACACGGTGGTGTTATTTTATCTCGAAATCTAAGAATATTATGTACATCTCTAACGGGTTATAAAATACTTGTCAAGAGCTTTAGAAATGTGCCATAAAACCCTCCTTTCCATTTAAATTATTTTCCGACGATAGTGCTCATCCGCCCCTGTTATATAGACTGTCCACTAAGTGATTTATAAAGGAACAAATGGACCAAAAATTATATTTTTCAAAAAAATTTTATTTTGTATACAGGGTTCGCAAAAATTTTAAACATATCATTTTTCCCTAGTGTAAAGTACATTAGGATCATTTATTATGAATAAAGTTTGTAATTGATAAAAACCATAAAAGAAAATTTTATTGAACTCCATAATTTGGCGAAATCGCCCTGATCACATTTGTTTAAGGCTGAAAAATTGTATTGTGTGTTGAATTTGAAGAAAGCAAGTGTTTTTAAGTAAAATTATAAGAGTTTTTAGGTCATGTTATTATAAAAATTTCAAACAATTGATATTTGATACCCCTGTAAAATTAATAAAGTCATTAAAAAAACAAATGGTTAAAAAATATATTTTTTTAAATCCATTTGTCCTCTTGTAAACCCCATCCGTGGACAGTTTGTATATGTATATACCTAAATAATAATTATAGGTACCTAAAATTTAAAAGGAAAACCTAACGGTACAAAAATTAGAAAGGGGAATATTTACGTCCACACTCTATATGACAATACCGCAGTTTGCAATAAAACAAGGCAACAGTGCTAAATTCCCTGTTTAATTTGGCATGCCTAAAACCTCCGCAAATACTAAATTTTGTAAACACAGCTTTAGACATTTAAAATATACTTAGGCCCTAATGTATTTTTTTGCTAAAAGTGTCATACCTAAGAAACTAAATATTAGAGATAGATTTTTAAAAATTTAAGGACTTATTAAATTTGACCCGCCCAATTTCATGCATTAAAAACAAAAGGGAATTCCATAAACAAGAACTAATTGAGTACGTTAGTACAAAACTGAAAAATCCGACAACAGTGCGTATATCACTATTTAACTCTTCATGCTTAAAACATTTATTTTTAGATAAGGTTTGTTTCAGCAGGCTGTCAGAAATGTTGCTTCTGATTCTGCGCACGTCAAATTTGTCGTTCCAGCAGTGCCATGTTTGTAACATTATACAATTGTTTGTTGTTCCAGCAGTGGTTTTTAGATGTTGGAAACATGTTGAAAACTGTTTAAAAAGTTTGCAAACTTTCTTCAAACATTACTGACAAATTTTTAACATCACCTTTCTTATATTGACGTATAAGCAGTATGCACGCCTTGTTTATTTTTCGTTCCAGCAGGAAACTGTTGCCAACATTTCTGACTAATGTTTGTAACAATTTCTGCGTTTTACGATTGTTGCTAACATTTTTTCAACATTTTGCTGGAACAAACCTATAATAAAATTTGTTGAATGATATTTACAAGTTGAAGTTCTAATACAGTATGCATATAGCGTAAAAGTACTCTTTTCTGGCTTTTCTCTATTATTAACTTACTAATACAAAAACTTCTTAACACAGCTAAAACACAGTTAAAAACAATCTCGGATCTCGTAAATTGGAAGAAATGATCAAGCCACTGCACACGATAGAACCTCTATTGCTTGTCATCTAGAGAGTCTCTTCCTTCCCATTTTCCCTTTTTGCGCCGACGAGAAACCGATTTAATTGCACCCCTATTAACCCCACTTCACACACTTCCTCATCGCCCTTTTTTGTTTCCGTTGTCAGATTTATTTAACGTGAGGGTCGTAATTGAAAAGGTTCTCATTGAAAACGTGGCATTTAACCGAAATAATAATTAAAGAAAAAACAAGCCATTAATAAACTAATTCTAAAAATAAAACTAATTTAATATTACTACAGCTAGGGTTGCCAACCATACTTTATAATAAAGATCTTAATTTATTTTGGTAATTATACTTTAAATTTTTGCATACAAATAAAATATGTGAAAATACTTTATTTTGAACCTTTACTGTGGATGCGTAAAATTATGGATAAGTTAGGTACCCACTTATTATTTGGAGGCACTTTAAAGTTAAAACAGATTATATAATTACTCAACGAAATGTAAGAGATCATGTCAGATGTAAATGTGACAGTGACAGATGACATATGTCATAGATATTACCATCGACATAATTAAAAATTGTTCTTGTTTATTCCTGCCAGTTTAGCTTTCACTGAGAGTTTTTTAGTAATAAATTGAAGGCAAGGCGTGCACTGAAATGGTAAGCAAGTGATTTGGCGGCCAGGTGGTAAGTCAATGTCAAAAGCAAGCTTTAAAAGCTGCGTAATCAATACAAAAGCGCATATGAAAGTAAAGTGGTGGCAGACTGGTGTTTGGCAAGTGTGTAGCGTCATTTGGATATTTTTATTATATTTTGAGAGCTTTGGAGGTTATACCTGC
Source organism: Listronotus bonariensis (assembly GCA_014170235.1). Taxonomy (NCBI): domain Eukaryota; kingdom Metazoa; phylum Arthropoda; class Insecta; order Coleoptera; family Curculionidae; genus Listronotus; species Listronotus bonariensis. Next base: position 74,624 of record JACEGR010004246.1, read on the forward strand.
CACTAGCTCTCCACCTCGCTGCCATGTCACTCGCTTGCCATCTCAGTCCGAGCCTTGCCTAAGGTGGCGAGAAGAGAGAAATAGAGCACTACAGAGAATGTTCTATACCGTGTTGTGCGTCGCCAGACTGGTCATAGAAATTTTGATACCTTTTAATATCGGCTCCCCTATTGATTTTGCAACAAAATTTTATTAAACTATTTTAAAGACGTAAATAAGATAAGCTAACACAATTAACTTTGTTCGATTGTAATAATTTTTCCGCTTTTATTTAACACTTTATATGTGTCCCAAATCCGACCTCCCTTGGAATATTGTTCTCATATCTGCGGCATGGCGTCCCCAACAACCCTGAGCATTCTTGATTCTATTCAAAGAAGAGCTATTCGTCTCAATAATGATCCTTCGCTTACAGAAAGGCTTCCCTCTCTTGCCCATCGTCGGGCTGTGGGGGATTTATCGCTTTTTTATAGGTACTTCCATGGCTTCTGCTTTAAAGAATTGTCCAGTATAGTTCCTCCACTCACGGTTCCCAACAGATAAACTCGTGGTTCCGCGCGTATGCATCCCTATACGGTTCAACTGGACAGGCCCCGAACTTTTCACTTTGTTCGTTCTTTCATCCCTAGAGTTTCTAGATTGTGGAACCTGCTGCCCGCGGAGGTGTTTCCTTCCCCCCAAATCTTCAAGTAATTAAGTCCCGTGTCAACAAACTCCCTCTTACCTCGCTTAAGACACCCACGGTACGTTAGTATTTAGACTTTTAGCCTTCGTGGTTTGTCCAAAGATAAAAAAAATAAATAAAAAAATAAGCCAATTAAATGGTATAAAAAAAAAACACAACTACGGTGTTTTAAATTAAAAATAACATTTGTTCAATCAACAATATTACCAAAAATAAACTTAAATAACTTTTAATGAGTTAATAAGCGCCAGGGATAATACTTTAAACTTTTTGTTGTCGCTTATCATAATTATAATTAAATAAATTAGAAAATCAAACTAAATCGCTGTGTGACTTATCGTGTTATTCCAATATGTATTTACGGTACGAAGCTTTAAAGGGTGATTTCTTATATTATTTAATGAAGAAAGGTTTTTATAAACATATGTCCGGGGTTGTTGCGTTTTTGAGATACAGGGCGGTAATTTTTTTTTTTTTAAATCAGTTTTTTATAAATATCTTAACTATAAAAAACTTTATGACACCAAAAAGTTATATTTATAGTTGCTTCATTAAAAAAATATAAACACTACATAAAAACACCACTAAGACGCTACTGAACTCAATGAAGTTAATCTAGTAAGAGCTTTCACAAGCGCTTTATTACATTAAACAAACGTACCAAATTTTATCCAAATTGGTTTAAAGGTATTTAAGATACTTATAAAATGCCGACTTAAAAAAAATTACTCCCTGCATCTCAGAAATGAAGCAACTCCTGATATATGTTTATAGAAACTTTTCTTCATAAAATGACATAAGAAATCAGTTTTTAAAGTTTTTTACCGTAGTTAGGAAATACACTGAATATTAATTGAAGACAGGCCTATTTTTATCAACCCCATACATCTAACATCCAATTTTTTTTTTTGATATCTATTTTCTTATCAAGCAGGACTTTTTATGAAGTGGCACTTTTTTCGTAAAGTGAATAATTAAAAAGCCTTCCATTTTGTAGAAATTGTCGATGACACGCTGTATAGTCGGTATTATATTTTTAAAAACACAACTGTATCTTTACTATTCCCTGCAAATAAGGAGCCTTGTTTCGAAGTCTACAAGTGTTAAATCCAAAAGTAATTAAACGTCGAATAACTTTGAAAGTAGTGAACTTATTTAAAAAATGTTAAAAAATCTTTCTTTCAAGTGCATCAAATTTTCTTTAAACATATACATATACATATATTGGGTTTATTTAAGATATACATATATTGGGTTTATTTAAATATTGATATTGGTAGTACTAACAAAAATTCAAACTCAAAAAACAGCATTAAGAAAAAAATTAATGTTCAAAGCCCGATGACATGGAAAAGGCCTATTTTACGTCAATTTACAAAGTGTGGCTATTTTGTAGGAAATTTAATTTTCTTTAAAAGTGGGTGTTCGTAAAAAATCTACAATTTACAAGTTTTGCATAGGAAAAAAGATTGTTTAAAAAAATGTTTGTGTCAATAATAGATCCCTTTATATTATTATTATTATTATTGTGTAGGGCTTAAAACCTTTATGATATATTCTCTTTTGAGAACCGGCAGAGGAGCAGCTGCCCTCTCCTTAGCCATGCAGAAGTAAATATTTTTTGTGGATGTTACATTTATATGTAGATTGTAGATTGAAGAACTTCGCAACGCTAAATACAGTAAAATGTATGTATAACGATGTTGGCTCATTAGTATATCCTAAAGGAGCCTTTAATTCCAAAAATTTACAAGTACACACGTAAGTTAAAATAAAATGCCCTTTTAGGTTATTCTATCAAGCTACCCCGTTTAATAATTAAAAAAAAATGGAATTTTTTAAACTGCCTGAAGAAGTTTTTCTTTCCTTTGGACAATCCACGAATACCTAAATACCAACGTACCGTAGGTATCTTAAGGAAGGTAGAAGAAAGTTTGTTAACACGAGACTTAAAATCTTGAAGATATAGGGGAGAAGGAAAGATCTACGCTGGCACCACGATTTTATCTGTTGGGAGCTGCACGTGGAGGGACTATACTGGATAATTCGTCGGAGCAGAAGCCATAAAAGTATCTATAAAAGAGCGGTAGATCTTCCATCGCTCGACAGTCTTTTAATATTAACCCTTTAAGCTTGATCATGGCGCTCTATAAATTAAAATTTAAAAAAATTATTAAAAGCAGAATATATTAAAGCATGACATGTGAGGTGTCATTGGATTCAGAATGTCGCATACAATCACCGTAGTATAAAGTATATTAGAGGTACCATTTAAAACTTAAATGTAATTGTGTTATCACATGTCATTTCCGGTTAAACCGGAAGTAATAGATACAAGTGAATGGATCGACCAATGCGCATTTGTGAATTATTTTTCTTATCTTATAGCCCTGTTCGCAGAAAAATCACAAACTAGTCAGCGCTAACGTATTATTATTTAGTCAGATGACCGGTTTCTAACTGATCACCTGACGTATTTATAAAATCTGATTGGCGCTGACTGGTTTGTGATTTCTCTACTAACAGGCCTTATGTCTTAAAAGGTAAAAAAGTTATAAAAGCGTTCCACCTCTGAGAAACACCCGGCATATAACATAAGTTTTTCTTTGCCCCCCTAAACAAAACTGTGGCTACGCCCATGTCAAAAACTAAAGAAAAATGAAAATGCAAACCTTTTTAATAGAACACCCTCTATGTTATACCACCAATTAAAAGGTTTTTAAAATAATTTTCAAAATACCACATTTAATATATCTAGCTTTTATAGTTTTTAAAACATCAACACCTAAATTTTTGAAATATAGGATATACAGAGGTATTCAAGAATATGTGAGCAATGTCTCGGATTAATACAGAATAAATAAAAAAAGTGACAAGATTAAATGTTTTTTTTTCTAAAGCCCCTTCTTACAGAGATATTTGCCCTTAAAGGAATTTTTATAGTACTTGGTATAATAAAATCATATTTTAATATAATAAATGCAAGTTGAAACTTCTTAAAATGTAAAACATTCGCCTTCATTAGTTGGCAAAGGACGTACTGACTCTTACATATTAAGGTTAATTACTTTTACACCCTGTATAACAAAGAAATAAAAATAGTATTTTAAGTTAGTTAAAACCTTAGGTAAAAAAAAGGTCATTTTGTTTGATGTTGATATATTGAAGCTTTTTGACAAAAATCAGTTATTGTTTAGTGGGGACATCTAAAAACATTAGGTTATTCTGTTGAAAATGGTTCTAAAAAACTTACAAAAGATTTTTTTTATTTTTACGACACTTAAAAATAATGTTGCAGAATTATAAAGGGTCCTATAATCTTTAATAACTAAAGCTAGAAAATGCATAAAATAAGGGGTAGTCTATGTCAAACCGACAAAATAAATTATTAAATACCACACTATTTAATCCAAAAGTTGTTTTTCTCGAAAACGCTTTAAGTTGTCGATATCGGACTTTTTGCCAACGGTTTAAGCTGTTTAAAAATGCTATTTTAATTCTAATCTAATGCAAATGTTTTACAAGGACACCATTAAAGGGACTCCTTACCAGTATTAATCATATAAAAATTATTTTATTACACCAAGTACTATAAAAGTTATTCAAGAAAAACCGATTTTCAGTGACGTTCTTTAAGGGCACATATCCCTGTAAAGGGGGCCTTAGGAAAAAAATATAGAAACTTGTGAGATTATTTCCATGTGTTCAATGTCAATCCGAGAGATTGCCCGCCCACATATTGTTAGGCACCCTGTATAATTTCCTCTATACCTATCTATGACATAAAGCTGAGACTGTAGATATAATGGAATTACATTTTGATTTGAATGGTCATAATTCCGAAACTATTAAAAATATATACGGGGTCATCCAAATTAAGTGTCCGCCATTGGTAACTTCGTTATTATTCAAAATACGAAAGAGTTTAAATTAGCAAACTAGTAGAATTTTTTACGCTCTTTAAGATTAAAGATTTGGAAAAAACAATTGATAATCGGGTTTTTGTGTTATAGGGCAAAATACCCTTTTTAAATGGAACACCCTGAATATTTTATCACCATTAAAAAGATCTTTTAAAATCCTTAAAAAAAGTCCACAAGTGAATATCCAATATTTCTTGGTTTCGGAAATATAGCCATCCTCAGAAATTTTATAGTACACTGGCATTTTTTAAATAAAACACACTGTATATTACATTACTATTAAATAGATATTTAAAAGAGCTTTAAGAAAATACCACATTTGATATGTCTATCTCTTATAGTTTTGGAAATATGGCCATTCAAATCTAAAAATTACGTTTAATTTCCATTAAATCACAGCTTTTAGCTATAAGCAATAAGTTTTAGTGTCAGAAATAAAATGGGAAAATATCTACTATCTTTCAGATTTAAATGGCTATATTTCCTAAACTAAAAAGATAGGCACATCAAATGTGGTATTTTCTTAAAGCTCTTTAAAATATATTTTTAATGATGATACCATATACAGGGTGTTTTATATAAAAAAACAGTTTACTATTAAACTCCTGAGGATGGCCATATTTCCGAAACTATAAAAAATTGGATATACTACATACGGACTTTTTTAAAGGATTTTGAAAGAACTTTCTAATGGTGATAAAATTTAATTTAAAAAGTGTTATTTCGCTGTATAACTCAGCAACCCGATTGTCAATTGTTTTTTTCTAATCTTTAGTCTTAAAGAGCGTGAAAAAAGCTACTAGTTTGCTAATTAAATCTGTTTTATATTTTGAATAATAACGAAGTTGCAAATGACATGACCCTGTATATATATATATATATATATATATATATATATATATATATATATATATATATATATATATATATATATATATAAATGTGATATTTTTTAAAAACCTTTTAATGGTGACGTATGATACAGGGTGCTCCATGTAAAAACAGTTTACCTTTTCATTTCTCTTGAGTTTTGTAGTTTTTTTTTGTTATGCACAAAAGAGTATATATAGATAAAAAGTAAGAATCTTTTATACTGGGCGTTTCTTTTTATCCTTCTTGGTTCTATTTTAAAGCGGGTGGCTAAATATAAATTTTAATCCTTCCAAGGTGTGGTATTTTTTTATTTAATTTTGATTGACTATCTTTTAAATTTTTAAAATTTTCTTCAAAATGAAGACCTAAACTTACGGCAAGTTAATTATCCTATATCTCCTAGCAATTTGCTTTGCGTAATGATGCCCTTTAATTGTTTCCAATTAGGAACACTACACGAGTCAAGTACATCCCATAACAATTACCGGGAACTTGGAATATATTCTTACCCTTGGCTGAGTGTATTACTTGAACTTTATATTAGTAAGGTAATAAACACATAATGTGGTTTGTAAATTATTTGTTGATTATTTAGTTTATCAAAACAAGTAAATTTTTGTTAGTAAACTAAATATACTTTTTATTGTTCTATCAATTCTTAGCACTATTCCAATTAAAAATTGTACCTTAGATTTTACTATAAAATGTAGGGTTAGGTCCGGTTAGTATTTTCTTAAATAAAAATATAACCTTTTCGGACCAAGCAGTAACCATCTAAGTTATAAAATAAATGGCGCGTAAATGAGAAGAAGTAGGGTCAGGGAGAAAAAACGCGTGTAAAAACACTAACAGCTAGATATTAAACAAAGAATTCCGGCATGTAAAAGAGTAATTTTTATGTTTTTTTTATAAGATTGTCCAGGGTGGTCCATTAAATGTGCAACAAAGGGAAAAATATTTAATTTGCACTTTGTCATATATTTTTAATAAAAATAAGTGCATAGACTTAAAATGTATTAGCAGCATTTAGTTTTACCAAAAATTCAAGGGTATATAGGGTAGTCAAAAAGAATAAACAAAGCTTAAGTAAAAAGTATTTATGTTTTTAAAATCATATTAAAATGTTCTTTCTTTTAACAAAGTATCTTTTAATACCAAGTCATGGGCTTATTTAAATTTTTATTTATTTATTTAGTACTTGCTCTACACTTTTATGGAAATTTGAAACCTATTTTTACGTTAAATAAGAAACTTTAATATACACATCATTATTTATAGTATATTTATCTTAATTAAAAAGCATATTTGTAAAATTCTTGGATCCTGTTAAATTGCTTCTAACAAACGTTAGGTTGGTTGTTTAATAAAAAAAAGTCTAGGTAAAGTTAATAAATTGGCTAGCACTTGATTAAGTTTGGTCACAAGTAAGCAACTTGTAACTGCTTGAAAAGTAAATTAGAAATATAAAAATTTGTATTACCTTTAGGTACATGTCCAACATTTTAATAAGTGCCTTTTACTTAGGTAGCTAAGCAATATTTGTCTATTTATTGTATACCTTATTTCTTTTTTTTTAAAGTCATAGGATATAATTTAAAAAATAAACCATTAAAAAGCAGTCAAAAATTCAAATATTTTATAGCATTGTTAAAATAAAAGTAAATTTATTAAAATCGTAAACACAATACCATTAAACAAATAAACTTTTATATACCCAAATTATTTAACGGTATTTTTAAAACAAGGATATGTGTATACGTACAATATAAGGGATAGTTACATAAAAGTGATGAAATTTAAAAGTTGCTAAATGAAAGACTTAAAAAAGAGTATGCTCATAAATAATATTACAAGTATTTTTAAATTAAATGCGTGTAAGTAAACCAATGTGTAAAGTTTGGGTTCGTTTTTTCATTTTATACTAAAACCCATGTTAGGTGCCTCCTAATAACTAACAATAATTAGTATAATTATTTCTACTTAGTATTTAAAAAATTAGTAAAAGTAAAATTTAAGATCGTAATTTTGAGGTAAACTTCTATAGAAAAAAACGTAAACAAATTAATTATTTTGAACAACCGTGATATTTAAGGTGACGTATCTATTTTTTTAAATTCAATTAAGAAGTGACTCGTAAAGTCTTTTGATAACCAAAGCTTTATATAAAAAATATGATTTTTTAATTATTTTTCAGTATTAAGTTGCTTTTCCAAACGGAATTGAACATTAAATTAATTACCAATGTTACTTGCAGTCCCAGCAATTTTATTATTTTAAATTTTACGCAATTTCTTTACTTTTATTTCATAAAATCTTTGTTGAGCGTTGGATATATCAGAGAAGATCAGGATATAAAAAATTTGGATGTTACCTTTAACCGATTTTATGTAGCTGAATTTTACAAAAAATGTAGAGTGTAAATTTTTGTCACATCATAAAAGTGTTTAGCCTCTTTATCCTGCGTGAAATTGAGATTCGACCATTTTAAGAACAAATTTAATATAAAATCATTGCCTTAGACGAAAGTGACCAAATATGAAAAACCATTTTGTTTTTTACACATAATTTGCATAAACATTATAAATAAAAACTTTTTGTAGTGATTATTAACAATCATATATTTGCCCTTTATTTTGTAAAAATTTGGATCAATTTTAATAAATATTTTTTTACAAAAACTAAAAAATGATAAAGGTAGCCAAATATGGAATAGGTACCCAAATATGGAATACTATAAACACCATTAAAAGTTAAACTTATTTAACAAGAAACTCCCACACCAACGAGCACACACCAACGAGGTTGACACGGGACTTAAATACGAGGGGACAAGAAAATACCTCCGCGGGCAGCAGATTTCACTACCTAGATACTCTAGGGATAAAAGAACGAACAAAGAGGGCAGTTTGGGGCCTGTCCAGTTGGACCGTATAGGGATGCATACGTGCGGCACCACGAGTTTATTTAATTTTTCCATATGACGCTAACGTGCGGCACCACGAGTTTATTTAATTTTTCAATATGACGCTAACTTACGTAGACAAACTGTATGTTATAAGGATCATAACAGCGATCATATGGTACTAGCCAGGAACATTATAACACGGCGTGTACCATAATGTTTGTTTATGATCCGAATTTCATACAAAATTTTATATTCCCACGAATTTTGTTTTTCTTAACGAATTTTTAGCTTTTTCAGTAAACAACTCTAGTGTAAATGTAGCCTAATTTATAGGACTGAAGACTATAATGATTTTATTATAGTACTGAGTCAGGGGCGGCTGGTGCATAAGAGCTGCAGTGTTGCATAACCACCAGAATTTTGAAGCTGCTTGGTATTTTTTCATAACATTCAATTCATCATTTTACGATTAAAATATTAAATATCCATTAAAACAAAACTAAAATAACCAGTTTCCGGCTGAGAACTCTAGTATAGTAGGCACACGTATCTTCACCCAGTGACGACGCTTCATAGATTACTGCGCAATGGACTATCTTAAATAATACTCAGTCTCTCGCGACGTTATTGCATTGACGAAACTGAGCGACTCTTTTCGGTGCGCCGCACGATTGTTTTAATTTCCTCCATGCCAAATGCACTTGTCGTTAGGCAAACGGTAGCACTTTACAGGTTATTTAGACATTTTTTATATCGCGCGTTTGGAAGTCGACAAGTTTATATTTTTATTCATATTTGGTTGTGTGTTTGGTGTTTATAGACAATGGATGTGGTGCATAATTTAGTGAATGTTAAACGATTTGTTATTTATTCCTATGAAGAGAAACTTGAACTAAAAACTAGTGGTAGACCGTTACCGGACATCGTGGGAAGACTGTGGAGGATTAAATGGTAGTTCACCACTTTTAAAATTTTTAATACAAAATAATTTAGAAAGCACTTTCAAAAAGACAAAAAATGTGCTAGATATTTTAACAACTACTCCTATGTCGATATCAGAGGCTGAAAGGTTATTTTCTACACTTAAGCGAATAAAGACCTTCCTTCGAAATACCATGTCACAAGATCGTTTAACTGCATTGGCCCACTGATCTCGATGGATTGCCAATGTTATAACCTGCGCGAAACAAAAGTTACATTTCATGGGCGAAAAACCGGTTTGTGCGCAAACCAGCGGAGGGTAAACGCACCCGGCTCTAAACAAACTATCCGCATTATAGAAAAGAATTTGTTGACGGCGTCCTGGTTTTCTGTTCGAAGTACGGTAGCTAATGAGCGTTACGGTCAGACCGCGGACAAAGGGTACGGGGTACCGGTGTTTGTATTTTGCCATGGCTTTTAAGTGCGCATGTTCGTCCACCCACTGCGCGAGGTCGTAAAATCCTAAAAATGCCTCTTGCCACTGCGGATCTAAATGTAGGTTATCTATGCATTGGCCATGCTTTCCATTGAAAAAGACTTTATATCAAAATTCACAGACTTTAATGACAGACTTATTGATCGATTCGCTTTGAAGAAGGATCGTCGGATTGATCTCATATTTAAACAATAACGTAAGTTTTTAATAATTCTATTTCCGTAAATATTTTTTGTTCTCATTTTCGTTAAAACCCAGCCCTTTAATTATTGCTGCCTGCTTGCTAAATTGAGCCGCCACTGTACTGACTGAGTACTATAATAAAATCATTATAGTATTCAGTCCTATAAAGTGTGCCATTTTGACACTAAAATTGAATCTAATAAGATTATTCTTCTGACACGCCGGAATATAAATAATGTAAAGACATACAATTTTGAACATGGGTTAATTTAAAAATGTTATACAGATTAACTATATTTTCCTTGACCGCCTTTCGACGACACTGATCAATAAATATTTAAGTTTCCATATTGTGCTCTACGAAAGTGTGTGTACCTATCGTAAAATCAAGTACACACAAGTTTGATTAACCTGGAAAAGTTATGTCAACTATATAATATTGACATTGCAAGGCGTGCTTTTGAGTATATTACTATAGACCTATATTTTTTTGTATGAAATTAAATGGAAAGGAGAATCGTGTTGTTAATTTAAATTTCCGTGTGCACTAGTTGGGACAAAGAATGTACTATCCCATTGTTTGTTTTCTAAAGACAACCTGGAATAATTTTTGCATTTATATACAGTTTTATTTATACCTACTTATATTGTGTTTCCTAACTACGGTACAAACCTTAAAGGGGGCTGTCCTATGACTTTTTATACAGGGTGTTTCTAAACTAATGCGAACAATGTTAGGAGGTAATTTATTGTTTAAAATAAGGACTAGTTTGCTTTATAGACATGGGTCAAAAGTCAATCATTAGAGAGATATCGAAAGAAAATTAGAGTAAAAAATGTGTCTGTTTTTTTTTCTTAGAAACGAAATAAAAATTGTATAAAGGGTGTAATTTAAATAATGGCTAAAAGTAAATGGTATGATTCTTAAGCTTATTTTAAAAAGAAAAGTTTATATAAACATATGTCCTAAACCTCCTAAGTTGAGCTACAGGGTGTTAAAGTTTTAAGAAAAAAATGTTTTCTTTTTATCATAACTTTAAAACTGTTGCAGAAATTTTCCTAAAATTTTGCAAGGGTCTATTAAGCACCAATAGGATTTATTTAACATAGAAGATTTTTAAATATTTTTACCAGTGGCGTCCGTATACAATAAATACTGGAAATTAAAAAAAAATATGGTACGCTATTGTTTTTCCATAAATTAAAATAATTTTTTTAATCCTCATTTATTTTGCAACAAATTTGACCGATGCACCGTTAGAATAATTTCGCTATAGCAAAAACGCATCAAAAACGGTTTCTATTTTTTTACGCAAAAACGGTGTATCCGACAAAGAAACTTTAAGAGGTCAAATTTGTTGTAAGTTAAATGGAAATTTTACAAACAATTTTTGTTTTTTTAAAGCAACGGCGCGGCGTACAGAATTTTTTAAAAATTTCCTGTGTACACCCTGTACAGACGCAACTGGTTAAAATAATTTAAAAAAAAGCACATCAAAAGAGCCTATTGGTGCTTAGTAGGTGCATGATAAATTTTATAAAAATATCCTAAAGAGTTTTAAAGTTTTGTTAAAAGAATACGATATTTTTCTTAAAATTTTAAGACCCTGTAGCTTAAAAGTTAATATGTTTAGGACATATGTTCATATTAACTTTTCTTTCTAAAATAAGCTAAGGAATCATCCCCTGTATTTTTATTCATTTATTAAATTACACCCGGTATAAACTACCGAGTAATGTCAAATAAAGAAGAAAAGAAATTATAAAAATTGTCTTTATAGGTGACATACAATATTATGAGCAACGCTGTTTGGTTCATCGGCAAGCAATAGAATAACAAAACAAGCACTATTAGTCACGCATGTTTACATGCCGGGATTTAGTTAGATTGTCTTTTTTCCTCACATTGCCTATATGTTATGTTATTTAACTGAACCTATATATATTTAGTAAATTTCTCGTCTCGACCCGTTAAGATTTATATTTAATTTTTGTATTTATAATTAGTTAGTTTAATAAAAAAAATACAGGAGTAAAAAAGTTTCTAAATAAACTAGGCTATTTAAATTTATATTCTTTAAGGTCATTGCATAGGCCTCTCTTTAAATTTGTTTAGCAAGAGCAAGGTGGGTAGTTAATTTCCACCACTATTATTGTTAAAAAAGTGCAAAAATAAAAAAAAAGTAGTTTTATAATCGAAATATTTTTGTAAATACTCTAGAGCATTTTGTTTTTGAAATAAAACATGAAAACGTTATTTTTTCGCCATTTTTGTACCGCGATATCCCCCTAATGGTTGACTTATGACCCTATGTTTAAATAGAAAACTACCCTTTATATTGTGCAAGGAATTACCTTAAAATTTTTCGCATTTGTTTTTCTTTGCCCTTTCGGGTGTTCCACCTAGGTCCGACCATCGCCCCCATAGATAGTGCGCTACAGCCCTAGAGGCTTATTGTGCCTTAACCCTACTCCTTCTTATTTACACGCCATCCATCCATAACTTGGATGGTCGCTGCTCGGTGTACAGCTAGCGAGCACCCATCTAAAAGGCTGTGTTCATGTCGGATAAGTTTTAAGCGAGGTTGGCAGCGCGGCTCGACCGAAGCATCCTTATGTTACTCTATCATAAAGGTGATTTTGTTGACCCGCGCTGCTAACCTCGGTCCTCATCGCTCCGACATAGACACTAAAGCCATGTACAGACTTGGATACAATCGGGACAACATTGTCGGTCGACTGTATCTTGTTCAAAAAATTTTTCAGCAACAAAGTTGGCGAACATTTGCAGATACAAGTTTTTCTCGTCCACACTAGTTTTAAAGCTCGTATAAACCTGCCAAAGTTTTCTATATAAAAGGAAAACAGGCAACTTGCCGATTCCTTGGATAAAAACGCCCACCGATGTTGCAATGGCGTTTGCAACAAGACGGCCGACCGATGTACAACATTCAAGATGCAGTTGGCCAACAAATGTTTTCGCCGATTGTATCCAAGTCTGTACGTGGCTTAAGTTATAGCCGCGCTCCACGGTGCCTAACTCCGGTGATCGACTCTTCCGATGCCACCGGTGCGGCAACGAGCGCGGCTTGCATTTTGTTTGTATAAAAAAGTTTCTTTAATCATATGTCCGGACTGGCTTTATTTCTAAGATACAGGGCGGTAAAGATTTTAAAAATGTACATAGTTTAAAATATCTTTAAAACCCTTTAACCGATTTAAATAAAATTTGATTTCCTAGATAAGGATTATTGGCACCAAAGGCGTCTTACTGAGCACCACAGCCAATAATATTGGAAAAAAAGGTACGCTACTGAATTTTTATATCGTTTTTATATATATATATATATATATATATATATATATATATATATATATATATATATATATATGGGATCGATTTTCTTTCGGTATCCCGTGTGATGTTGTCCTGAACGGGATACCGAAAGAAAATCGATCCCATACCATACCCGTGAAAACATTAGAGAAAACATATATATATATATATATATATATATATATATATATATATATATATATATATATATATATATATATATATATATATTCAATCAAGCAAATTAAAGTGCAACTTTTTAGGTTTTTGCATATTCTTTGTACTCACGTCATTTTTGAGTAATAAAAATAAATCCATTTTAAGAAATTTAATTTTATCCATAAACAGCTCTAAATAAAAGTCAAACCTAAAAAATAAACAATTTTGTATTGAGTACATAAGAAAAAAAGTTGATTTTAATGAAAATACATGACTGCATATTTATTTTAGGACAAAAAATTGTCTAATATTTTAGAGTGTTTTTTTTTAAACACAGACAGATATGAAGAAAATACTTAAAAACTAAAAAGTTACATTTTTAATTGCTTAATCGAAAATATATATATATATATATATATATATATATATATATATATATATATATATATATATAAAGATGTACTTAAAAAAGTCAGTGGCGTATTTTTTTCTCAATTACATTGGCTGAAAATTTTAGATGTAAACCTACCATTAAAGCTTTACAAGCGCTATATATATAAAATAACTGCTTCCGTTCGTTTTCAGTCGTGGTAGGACGTTGGAAGGGAGTCCATGCGGCTCTCACGTGGTATCGTGCATCGTGCATGGAGGATGTAGAAGACGTTCTGGTGCCCCGAGGAAGATAGGAAACTCACAGCTGAATTTGAGAAGGCATATTTTTCTCGAACCAGGCGCTGTGAGTAAAGATTCCTAGAACCTGATTTTCCTGTTTGCGTGCTGCACGAGGTGTTTTCCAATGGCAGAATGAAGGCGGACGTCGCGGGGGGAGGGGGTCCAGGGAAGATGGCCGAAATTCATACCACTTCATAATTTCGAGACAAATATATAGTGAAAGAATCCGAAATTTCTGGGAGCTACTAGCCCGACTATCCAGATTTTCCCCGAATGAGCTGGTAAATTGGACCGAAAGGGACCAGAGCCAAGAATAAATACACCAACCACCAACTACATAAAATAACTGTACTAAATTTTATCTAAATCGGTTAAAGTATTTTCAAGAAAATTTATTTTTTAATTTGAACGTCCTGTATCTCAAAAATAAAGCAAGTGCAGACATAAGTTTATAGACACTTTTTTCATTAACAGACATAAGAAATCACCGTTTAAGTTTTGTACCGTAGTTACGAAACTCCCTATATACATATACATAGTTCTTACACTATGACTAAAGTATTACGTTGCAAACAAACTTGTATGTACAAAATTGTTATTCAGAGAAATTGCTGGTTATAAGATGACTCTTTTCCGAATTCTAATGAATCTACATACATGGTGTTAGGGAAATAATGTTCGCAACTTTAAGAGGTGATTCCTTGCGATATTCTTAGAAAAAAAGTTTATTAATAATTAGGTCCAAAAATCAATAGTTTTTGAGGAAAATGAGTTGTAAAAAATTAAATTTCCTAAACAATTGCAACCGAAAACGATTCATCGGGTTGTTTACGTTGCGTTAATATGATATGTTTTGAAAATTATACATTAAATTATTGAATACACAAAAAATGCTTAAATATTTTATGGTTTTTTTTATCTCATGATGTTTTCAGTACAGTACAACTACTTTAAAAATAACAGGACTTACCGATACCTGGCGATACACACCACCAATTCCGACGATTATCAGTTAATTATTTAAAACGATCCGATGCACCAAAAAAGAAAAAAAAACAAAACACAACGTAAAACACATAACGTTACAGTTAAATGTATGTACATATATAACTGTAACTTTACGATGTCTCCGCGATTGTTAAAATTAGGCACTACCGTTGCACTACGCTTCGTGTGTCCAGAAGTCTTTAGGATACTTCTAAGAATGTTCTTTTAGGTGGTAGCCTTGTAGTAAATGCTTTTAGAATTGTGATGAGCCTATCCGTAAATAATAAGCAAATCGAGATACTCGTGTACGGAAAACATCTCCTTAGTATCAAAATG